>ML380812.1:137664-199207 GCA_005239525.1 Nicotiana knightiana | reverse complement strand
CTGCTGAAGTCCCCCCCCGCCTAAAACTCTAATCCTAGTCGTTGATCTCAAAAGATCAACAGACCTTAATCACTCACCCCTTTTAATTAATCAAACAACCCCAAACCCTATCTCATTTCTTCCAACCCTCCCCACTCTCCTTTATTCTCTCTCACCCCTTCAAATCATAGCCCTGCCATCACACATCCCTCTTGGTTCATGGGGTTTTCCTTCGATTCCATGCCTTATTTGGCTTCATCTCTTTACTAGTTATACGATTCTTCTGTTACTTGATGTGAATCTCAAGAGACTCGAACCAAATCTGGTTTGAGGTCTCTCATATCTCAGTTATTTCGTCTATGTTCACTTCGATAACTGTGAGTATGAATCTTTTCATATTTTATGGTTTCAAATCGCTGGTTCAAACCAGATTTGGTTCACTTCTGTTTATTTTTTACAAACCTGGTTATTTCTTGGATAAATCTGCTTAGATCTTGTTAGATCTGAAACGATTTAGTGTTTGTTTTAGTATTTCCTCTTTAAAAATTTGATATTTATGTTTCTCACTACTTTTATTATTTTATGACTGATTTTCTAGGGTTTTGGTTCTTACGAATTTTTGCAAGAAAATTTTTCAACGTTTAATGTTTCATCTCTAGTTTGCTTATCTATTGTTTGACTGATTTTTTTACTTGATTTAATTATTTCCATCTATATGTATTTCTTAGGGTTTCGATTATTTATTTATCCTACTTTTCTGCCCGTTTACCTTTAACTCTTTCAATTAAGTGTTAATTGATTTTACTTACCTTATTTGGGTTTTGAAATCAGCTTTCCTTTAGTACCAGTATTTTCTTATTAAAATTTTACCTGTTCTTACCTTATTTATGTGATTTATTACTCGTACTACTTTCCTTAACTCCCTTACTGGCCTGATTTTTATGCTTTGATTATGGAACTGACTTCTGATTGATCCCGAAACTATTTTTTTGCCTTATTTCATCTGGTACTGACTTCTGATTGGTCCCGAAAGCCAAGGCCAACTTATTCTAGGAATTAACTGCTATTTCACCTTTACTTGCTTTCTTCTCAACTGGTATGCCCTAACCTTTGCAATTCCATTATCTATGATTTGTTTGACTAGCCTGTCTTAATTCCTAGCATGGTTTTGTTCTTTCTATGATAATTTGATTATACTGTTAACATAAGTCTAATTTATTTCAAATAGCATGAATCCTCTCCTAAGATTAAGGTCTAATCTGCTTTCTTGCAAGATGCCGTAAACATGTGATCACTTGTCTGTTACTTAACTCATATGTCCTGTCTGTTTAATTCATATGTTTTTCCTAATTAATTATGTGTTTTAGCCACGATTATTTTAAATACTAGCATGAATACTACCTAGTCACATGCCAATCTGCTTGAACTATGTGCTGAACATGGGTTCTGTTTGTAATCTTGTAATCTGAATCTGTTTGCTTTTGAAAATTAAGCTATTTCTAAAACCTGACCCCCTCCCTTTACCCTTTATGCAATGGTTTTCCAAACTCATACTCTTAGTTATTTAGGTTCCTACCAACCCCAGTGTGAGCACCGCCTAGGGTCCTTGAGACTTCTTTGAACTCTGACACATTGGGGCTGGTTTTCCAATATTTTATAAATTACCTTCTGAATGTGGTTCTAGTGTGAGCATTTCCCTGGGTCCTGGAGGCCCTTGGGAACTTTACACACCGAAAGTCTGACTTCTAATGTTCCATGGATGGATCATTACTATACTCCAAAGTTGTTCTGTTAGAAGGCTTTGTTCCCAGGTTTATATTGGGCCTATGAAGGCTCCCTATAGTGTAATGGATACTATTTGTGATGACCCAAAAGATCATCTTGTGTAATTTAGCAGAAACTGTGTTCCGAGGCCCTGGAAGCCTCTGTTAATCTCACCTCGATATGCATGCGTAGCCCGGGCGTGTAGTCGGGAAGCCCTTGTGTGAAAATTTTATAATAAGTTGAATTGGTAGTAAATAATGGGATACAATTCACTTTGGTCAATATTTTTGGTAAACCGACCCGGACCCATGATTTGACGGACTCAGACCCGTGATTTGACGGCCCCGGAGGGTCCGTAGGAAAATATGGGACCTGGGCATATGCCCGAAATCGAATTCCGAGGTCCCAAGGCCGAGAAACGAATTTTTAAAGAAAATTGTTTTCTAAAAATAAGAAAGACTTTTGAAAATGAAATTTCATTTGAAATCTGTGTTATCGAGCCCATATTATGGTTCCAGAGCCCGGAACAGGTTTAATATGTGTTATATGATTTATCTGTAAAGTTTGGTGTAAAACGGACTTGGTTTGATGAATTTCGGGTCGTGACAATATTATGTAATTTATTCATTCTGGGTTGTAATAATTTCTGTAATAACAGATTTGGGGTTGATTAGTGAAAGCTTGGGGGTTTCCTTTTATCTTTGTTAAATTTGGGTAGAGATCTTGCATATAGGTTTGATTATGTTGCTCAAGTTGTGTGATTGCCATTACATGTTTAGAGGTCCTGCCTATAGGAATTTCTTGATTGTTTAGTTCTGTACTTTTAAACTCGCATATTAGAGATCCTGTTTATAATTCTGCATTAGAAATCCTGTCCTAGGATCCACACATTTTTAGACCCCAACGTGCATTAGATACCTTGTCTATAGGATTTTGTTCGTTTGAATAATAACCTTTTCTGGCAATCTACTTAAAATCCTGCCTACATACGTTTAATAGATACCATGCTTATAGGAAATAAAGATCAGTTCAAACCTAGAAATCAGGCTTATATGATTTAAACTAATACATGTCATGCCTATAGGAAGTAAAGATCAGTCTCAACTTAGAAATCATGCCTATAGGGGTTTCAATCAATTCTGCAATTAGCAAGCATGCCTATAGGACTTAAAAGGAACAAAATCTGCCTTTAGGAGTTAAAATCAGCACTGCACTTAGAAACCATGTTATAGGTTTATAATAAACTCGTAGAAATCATGCCTATAGGGTTCCATTAATCAGTTTTGAGTTCGACCAATTCTGGCTATTACTTAGGCAAGTTTGTAAGGGTTGTTAATGATTCTGGGCCTAAAAAATGTGACAATTTGTTGCCTGAAAGTGCACAGATTCATGCTTAATAAAATCAGTAGGCAGCTAACTAAAATTAACGAAGTTTGCTGATTCAATTACGTGCATTTGTTGCTTATGTGTGGAGATCAATGTGAGCCCTTATTTTTCTCCCTACATGAAAGTCATATTTGTATTTTGTTTGTCACTTAGATTTCTCATTTTTAAGTAACATAGGTCGGTCTAGAACCATCCTAAATAGAGGTCCTAATACCTCCAGGGCCATAGGTAAGGGACAGGTAGTGTACGCATAAGGAACGAGTTAGAAGCTATTAGAACGCTTAAGTAACAACTAAAAGATAGTAATTGGGGTAGTAAAGGGGATGATAGCCCATGTGCTAATGCTATGAGTAACACGCTAACTTGGGTAAGTTACAACGTATTTCATGGAATGATCCCATAGGCTAAAAAACCTAGTACCCCCTTGTAATCCTGTGTATAGTAACTTATATTGTCCAAATTGTTTTCATTCCTTTTTAGACTAATTCGCTTAATTTAAGTTCGTCCGGGAGGGGTTCCTAACACCTTCCCTTCGAGGTAATTTGATCCCTTACCCGATCTCTGGTGATGCAAACTGGTTCAAATAGATGGTTAATTCAAACAAATGAGTAAGGGTTGTAATGTGGTTGCCAAATAAATGGGATTGCAGGCTCAAAGGGTTAACTACGATGCATAACAATTAGGCGGGTAAAGTATATATATCTAGCTCAACAAATAAACACATATATCACTTCCAAGACTGAACAAAACTACTATTTTGCTTTGGAAACCCACAGGGAAAGTTCTAGACATCAAATGCAATGCACAGAATGACACACAAACCTCACACACATATGGCACATAACTAACTCAGGATTGGATTCATCAAGATACTCTAGTCAAAGCAGTTAAGCCAATTAAAGATTATACGATTTAGGGTATGTTGATATCCAATTTTGCCCTCATATTTTAAATGTCACGACCAAAAATCCACTAAAGGTCGTGATGACGCTTAACACTACTATCAGGCAAGCCAACAATTAAATGATTAACTTAATTACTCATTTTAGTACTTTTGAAACCATAATTTCCTCCGATTCAAATGTAAGAGATGAAATTTACAAAACTTTAATACCAAACAACCCAAAAGCATTCCCGAAACCCGGTGTCACGAGTGCATGAGCATCAACTAGGAATATAAAATAAAATACAGCATCTATCGGGAATACAAATTGGACAGGAGAAATATAAATACTCTGAAGGACACTCTACTAGTTACGGGTCATAATATAGAGTGCAGCTCACTAAGTCCCTGCATGTGCAGTAAGTATAGTATGAGTACGTAAATCCACGTGTAACCCCGGAGGAGTAGTGACGAGGGGTGGACATAGACACTGACTAGTGGTCCAATAATATTAGGTACAATAAAGGGGTAAACAAAAACATGAGGTAGAGTAAACAAGCATAAGATACATGATGCAAATTCCCCTCTTTACAATGAACTCAAGTTTCCCATTAGAAATTCACTCCTTAATCGGAGTACACATATCGATGTAGTAGATCTCATCAAATAGATTGTCACAATTCAAATCAGGAAAAACTCATGGATACACTACTTCTTGTCAAATATTATGCATGATTCAGTGAGGATATGATATAGGAAACGATGAGGCATACGGCCCGATCCAACATAAATATTTAAATTGTGCACTGGCGAGGGTCGAACGGCACAAACCATAGATGCATCTATTAACCTGCCGAGGCGAACGACCCGCTCCCATGAGAGTGTGGTACATAAATCATGCCGAGGCGAACGGCCAAATCCCATTAGAATAAGAAGCTTAAACGGGTCCTTCAACCCAACCCACGAATGAACATGTGAGTTATAATTTTTAAGGAAATTTATTCGATGACAACACATAATGTGCGAGAAATCCGTAAGAGGAATACCATTATTCCATGGCAAATCATAAAACTCGCGAAAACTCTACAATAGCAAGTCTATCACTCTACGCATGTCTAGTCTCAAGTCATAATGCGAAGTAAAAGACTTAAACGAGAAAGGATAATCCCTATAGTACAAGTATGGCAAGATGTGAACCTAAGTCTACCCGGACAATAACATGAATCTAACTATGTACGGACTCTCATCACCTCAAGCGCACGTATCCCCCACAACAAGTAGCACACATCAATATACAAAACCTAGGGGTTATTTCCCTCTCACAGAGTTAGACAGAAGATTTACCTCGCTCCGAAGTTCCATAACCGGCTCCAACGTCGCTCTAAAACCTCAAACCGGTGTTCGTCTCTCCAAAACTAGTCAAGCAATGTGCAAACAATATAAATATACTCTAATACTCATAATAAATCAAATTATAACAAATACCAACTCTGCTTGAAAAGTCAATAAAGTCAACCCTCGGGCCCACGTGCCTGGATTTCGAAAATTATTAAAAATTAATATTACCCAAAACTCATATGGTCTATATCCAGAAATTCATCCAATTTCATCCATGAATCGACCCTCAAATCAAGGATTTACCATTTTTCAACTTTGGGGCTCAAAATCCCAATTTCTACAATCCAAACACGGATAAAAATAGAAACCAATAGAAATAATCATGGAGAAACATCAAAATAAAGGTCATATATTTACCTCATTTTTGAGACGAGAACAACGCCTAAAAAATCACCTCAAACGGAGCTCTAGAACTCAAGATATGCCCAAAATATTAAATTCTAGGTTTAAAACACTAGCAGGCGATTTTCTTCATCCTCTTCGCGGGAGACCTTCGTGTTCGCGAAGAGCAATTTTCCGCGTTGCCCGGTCAACCCAGAAATCCTTCTTCGTGTTTTCGGAACCTCTCTCGTATTCACGAAGAAAAATGTTCGCACCAGAAACCAGCAATTTCGTCCGACACGGAAATGGGCATAACTCTCTCATACGACATCGAAATTCGATGATTCTTATTGCTATGGATACGTAATTATGATACAGATCTAATGGTTCAATCCAATAACAAATAAAAGGCCGTTTTATCAATATAGTTCCCTTTATGCCCAAAGAAACGACGCTGAAATATCAAATAAGAGGGCGACACAACCCAAACACCTCCGAAACACACCCGAGGCCCCTAGGACCCCGTCCAATCACATAAACCGGTATCATAACATAACACGGACCTGATCGAGGCCTCAAATCACATAAAACATTATCAAAATCATGAATCTCACCCAAATTCAAGCTTAATGAACTTTAGAACTTCAAACTTCTATATTTGATGCCGAAACCCATCAAATCACGTCTGATTGACCTCAAATTTTGCACACAAGTCACATTCGACATTACTGACCTACTACAACTTCCAGAATCAGAATCCGACCCCGATATTAAAAAGTCCACTCCCGATCAAACTATTCAATTTCCTTTTTTTTTGTAACTTTCGCCAAATGACCCCGAAATGACCTACGAACCTCCAAATCCACTTCCGGACACGCTCCCAATACCAGAATTGCCATACGGAGCTATTCCTAGGACATCGATAAAATTGAAATAAACCTCAACCCAAATTTATGAAATTCTTCCAAAATGCCAACTTCTACAATAGGCACCTATGTCATCCAAAACCTGACCCGGACATACGCGCAAGTCCAAAATCATCATACGAACCTGTTGGAACATTCAAATCCCGATTCTGAGGTCGTTTACTAAAAAATCACACTTTAGTTAATTCTTCTAACTTAAAGATTCCGAAATAAGAATTTTATGTCCAAATCAACTCCGAACTTCCCGAAATTCAATTCTGACCACGTGTGCAAGTCATAATACCTTAAGTGAAGCTACTCAGGGCCTCAAACCACTGAACAACGCACTAGAGCTCAAAATGACTAGTCGGGTCGTTACATTCTCTCCCACTTAAAGATACGTTCATCCTCGAATGTTCTAAGAACTGCTCCGAATTGTCCAAAATCATTGTTTAACACCTCGTGCACATACCCGTGCCACCACAACCCAGTTGAGCACATTAGCTCGAGTCGGACTTAAGATCCTTCCTGATGCCTTAGCTAGCAAGCTTTAGAGCTAAATTCCAACATCCGGAGTTTCTCCACGATACCAAATTTTAACACACGAACACAGTATTAATCACCAGACACTGAACCCAATGGGACTGTGCTCCTCCGCTGAAATCACACCATGCACCACATAATTCATTTGACCAAGGAAATCTCCCCAAAGCACAATGGCTGAAAATTCCACTGACCGAAGCCCGTAGGATCATAACATATATAAGACCTATTCCAACTCTTGCAATACTGCTATGACGGAAGAAATTTGCAGAAACTCATAACTATCTGCCGAATCACAAATCATGGAGTCTCTCCTCCTGACAGAAGCATTTCTTCATTTTGAACCAGACAACGATATTTGCTCTTTAATATACCTTATATAAATCCGATCACACTGATCACAGGTTCAATAATATCTCTCACCCAGTACAAGATGCTCCAGCAATAAGCCACCACAAACACTATCTAAGATTTCATATGATGATGTCAATGCGCCAACAAGCTACAACTTGAATATGACACATAAGGAAGAATGAACTCTGGAAAGAACTACTCAACCCACGTAACTAATTTAAACAACCGAAAAGACGTTATGAATCTTCCCAGAAAAATGAGAAGCAAAACACACAATAATAGATATGAGAAACTATACTCTACATCATGTTGTTGCGACGTGCAACCTGATCCAAATATGATATCGTTGTGGCATGCAACCCGCCAACCATGATACACGTGGCGGCGTACCACCCGATCCAAACAACATGCACGTGGCGGCGTGCCACCCGATCTACACATAATAATCTATAAGGAAATACTTACCAAACTAAAATGCTCATACCTGCGAAATACCCGAATATCAACCACAAGCACGCGAAGTGCATAATACAAATCCTGGGGAGACGGATAGTGCCATACGCTTGAAACTCAAGCGCAACTAAGGTGTATTAAATGACCTGTATCTTGAGAGTCATCTTGCTCTCACAACGCCACAAATTACACGGGATCTCAACATGAGTGCGAATAATCAAACCAGCTCACAACCCACCTAGCATAATAGAGATTACACGAAATAGCTGATGGCAGAAATAACATCCAAGGCCTGAACATTCCTCCATAAACAACGCTAAGATGAAATGAACACATCCTGACAGATATAGAACCCACATTCAAATTTAGATCCATCCACAGACCTCAAGCCGATTCTGACCGTACCGCACTGGACTAATAACTTTTCAAGGATCCACACTAACTTTTTTTTCCCATGACATACAAGAAGAACCATCAATAGAGAACGAACATCCACAGTTCGCAACCAAATGAATAGAGCGCCTTCCAGGCCTATACTCTCACATTAGCGACAGTACCATAATCTCTATATTTGGTTTCAATCTTCAATCTTCAATCAATCAAGTGACCATATGGCACACTTAAACCATCTTCCTGTGAATACGCTCCCACGACCTTCCGCACCAGGTAACAAGTCTGCACATCAATACCACCAGTCATACTAATGTGTAATTGGGAATCCGCAAATCAGTACACCAAGCCTCTTACACAGGACACTGATATCAGGTGACGCTAAAGACAATACCAGCTTATTTTAACCATTTGAATCCTTTTTCTGCTCATCCGAGCTTGTGACATTCTTGTCAATAGCGAACCGCAACTTTGATCCTCAACTTACAATTCCGATGCTACCTACTGCACCTAATCATGTCAATACGCAAGAGTATAAGAATTTTATCATAACTCATGAACCACTAAATAGGGTACACACTTCATCATATAGAAACCTTTCACTTAAATCATTTAAGGAAAACCATTGAAACTGATTCAACTTCTTCTAATTTACTCCGGACTTGCCTTAGGAATAATAATGGCTCCATCCAAAACATAACGAACCCAAATCCGCACCAATCGTGAGTGACCTAATTTAACGAGACCACGTTGTCTCAAACCCCACAAACCATCTCATACCCTCCTTATGCGCATATTCGCATCTTCAACTGGTACATCCATTCTGATAATTCCTCCATGAATCCGAAGTTATTTCCTCCCATTCAGACCAAAGATAACATAGAACACTCTAAGTCCCTTTTCATAATCCGCTGCAAAAGCTCGATACTTAACCATACTACGGACTCGAGATCCTAAGGCACCACACTTTATATTTTGAATCCACTAGGACCGTTGTTGAGAGTCACCCACTCCTGCTTGGTCCCGAATATAATCAAACTCCACGGCCCTGCTAGCACATGAACACTCTCTCAAAGAAGCACCTGGATGAATCACTTTCCTTGTACTTCACATCTACACGAAGCATAAACTCTGAGTCTTCCCAAAGCCCGAACATGAATCGATAAGGCCAATTATAGCACACCTTCCTCAAATCCTTTGCTCACATTACCACTAATGTTCTCTTTCCTTAGACGTAATAATCCATCAATATGCTGATAACTAGGAACCTCACAAGTAGATAACCAAGCAATCCAATCGTAGGCGGTGGGGCTCTCCCACTTAGCTTGAAGCTACAATTACATAACCCTGAGACCCACCGATGTTCCTTCTTCCCCATTGGCATCAGCTAAAAGTCCAATAACGCATTCTAAACTCGAAGTCATGTTGCACGCAAATAAATATCTGTGGACCTAGTCGTTGTCCACAACGAATTTCCCAAATGGATCCAGACTTTCCTCAAGGGGTGATATCATCTTACCACAGAACTCATATGTTACTCTACCACTCTCCCACTTTGGTTCAACCCTCTCCTTTAAGCAAATCCTCGACTTCTAATTTTCACACTTGACCTTCTAGCAATTCAACCACCACAAAACACCTCCCACATGTCCTTCCTCATCCTTCGTCGCCCAATTGTTTACCCCAATCCGAATCTATCTATGTACCACCTGAACAAATGAGCCGCTACCAACTCTAAACCTCTTAGAAGATCATCTTTCTCGAGCCATCAATACTAGAAGTACCAATTCGATACCGAAATCGCTACACTCCGTTATCTCTGACAACCGCATCTCAGGCACCATTACACTATACCCTGTTCCGAAGGAAAATTGAAGAAGGCTATAACATTGGTGAATCTTAACGCGTTCAACAAGGACGATGACACCACATCACAATTGAGAACTCTACCACGCTCGAAAATACCAAGCCTCGTTACTCCATCAACCCAAATCTAAACATTCCTAGTCCGATTGCCTTTCCTCCCCTGGAAATATAATATTGAATCTCTTAATTATGCACTACTGAAGCTGAGCTGAAACGACAGGACGACCTTCTGAAAGACGACGGTAATAGCCCAATCAAATACGCAGGTAGAAACATCATGCACCATATCTGTAGTACCATGACAATTCCTCAATTCCCAATCCATAACAAGCGCTTCACGTCGCATAACATTGAATAGGAAAGAAATAAAGGTACAAGCCTCAAAAGGATCAATTTTCACGATAAGGAATCAAGAAGAAAGTGATCCTAACAGCCTTGTAGCCTCTCGAAGATAAGTACAGACGTCTCCGTACCGATCCGTAAGACTCTACTAGACTCCCTCATGACTCGTGAGACCTAAGTGAACCTAGTGCTCTGATACCATGTTGTCACGAACCTAAATCCACTAAAGGTCGTGATGACGCCTAACACTGCTGTCAGGCAAGCCAACAATTAAATAATTAATTTCATTACTCATTTTAGTACTCTTGAAACCATAGTTTCTTCCGATTAAAATGTAAAAGATGAAATTTACAAAACTTTAATACAAAACAACCAAAAGCATTCCCAAATCCCGGTGTCACGAGAGCATGAGCATCAACTAGGAATATAAAATAAAATACAGCATCTGTCCGATATACAAATTGGACAATAGAAATATAAATACTCTGAAGGAGACTCTGCTGGCTGCGGGTCGTAATATGGGGTGCAACTTACCTAAGTCGCCGCATGTATACACGCCTCTACTCTCACAAGGCCACCAGAAATATATGTACCTGCACAAAAATGTGCAACAAGGGTAGTATGAGTACGTAAATCCACGTGTACCCAGTAAGTATCTAGCCTAACCCCGAAGGAGTAATGATGAGGGGTCAACATTGATACTCACTAGTGGTGTAATGATATCAGGTACAGTAAAAGTGTAAAAAAAAAATAGGAGGTAGAGTAAATAAATGAAATAAACAATCATAAAATACGTGATACAAACTCCTCTCTGCACAATGAATTCAAGTTTCCCTTTAGAAACTCACTTCTTAACCGGAGTACACATATCGGTGTGGTAGATCTCATCAAATAGATTGTGATAATTGAAATAAGGAAAAACTCACGGATACCCTACTTCTTGTCAAATATTATGCATGATTCTGTGAGGATATGATATAGGAAATGAGGAGGCATACGGCCCGATCCAACATAAATATTTAAATTGTGCACTAGAGAGGGTCGAACGACACGAACCGTAGATGCATCTATTAACCTGCCGAGGCGAACGATCCGCTCCCATGAGAGTGTGGTACATAAATCATGCCGAGGCGAATGGCCCCATCCCATTAGAATAAGAATCTTAAACAGGTCCTTGAACCCCACCCACGAATGAACATGTGAGTAATTTTTAAGGAAATTTATTCGATAACAACACATTATGTGTGAGAAATCCGTAAGAAGAATACCATTATTCAGTGGCAAATCATAAAACTCGTGAAAACTCTACAATAGCAAGTCTATCACTCTACGCTTATATATTCTCAAGTCATAATGCGAAGTAAAAGACTTAAATGAGCAAGGATAGTCCCTATAGTACAAGTACGACATGATGTGAACATAAGTCTACCCAGACAATAACATGAATCTAACTACATACGGACTCTCGTCACCTCATGCATAGATATCCCCCACAACAAGTAGCACACATCAATATACAGCACCTAGGGGTAATTTCCCCCTCACAGAGTTAGACAGGAGACTTACCTCGCTCCGAAGTTCCATAACCAACTCCAACGTCACTCTAACACCTCAAACCGGTGTCTGTCTCTCCAAAACTAGTCAAGCAATGTGCAAACAATAAAAATATACTCTAATACTCATAATAAATCAATTTATAACAACTCCCAACTCCGCTTGAAAAGTCAATAAAGTCAACCCTCAGGCTCATGTGGCTGGATTCCGAAAATTATTAAAAATTAATATTACCCATAACTTATATGGTCTATATCCCGAAATTGATCCACTTTCATCCATGAATCGACCCTCAAATCAAGGATTTACCATTTTTAAACTTTGGGGCTAAAAATCCCAATTTCTCCGATCCAGACACGGATAAAAATAGAAAACAACAGAAATAATCATAGACAAACATCAAAATAAAGGTCATATAGTTACCTCCTTATTAAGACGAGAAAAACGCCGTGAAAATCACCTCAAACGGATCTCAAAAACTCATGATATGCCCAAAATATCAAATTCTCGGTTTAAAACACTATCAAGGCGATTTTTATTCAACGCCTTCGCGGGAGACCTTCGCGTTCGCGAAGAGAAATTTTTCACGTTGACCGGTCAATCCAAAAACCCTTGTTTGTGTTTGCGGAATCTCTCTCGTGTTCGTGAAGAACAAATCTTCGCACCAGAAACCATCAATTTTATCCGACACAGAAATGGGCATAACCATCTCATACTACATCAAAATTCGATAATTCTTCTTGTTATGGCTATGTAATTATGATACGGATCTAATGGTTCAATAAAATAACAAATAAAAGGCCGTTTTATCAATATAGTGCCCTTTATTCCCAAAGAAACGACGCCGAAATATCAAATAAGAGTGCGACACAACCCAAACACCTCCGAAACACACCCGAGGCCCCTGGGACCCCGTCCAATCGCACAAACCAGTCTCATAACATAACGCGGACCTACTCGAGGACTCAAATCACATCAAACATCATCAAAATCATGAATCTCAGCCCAATTCAAGCTTAATGAACTTTAGAACTTCAAACTTCTATATTCGATGCTGAAACCCATCAAATCACAGCCGATTGACCTCAAATTTTGCACACAAGTCACATTTGACGCTACAGACCTAACTCAAACTTCTAGAATCGGAATCCGAACCCGATATCGAAATGTCCACTCCCGGTCAAACTTCTCAATTTCCTTCTTTTTTCTAACTTTCGCCAAATGACTCCGAAATGACCTACAGACCTCCAAATCCACTTTTGGACGCGCTCCCAATACCAGAATCGGCATACGAAGCTATAACTAGACTCAAAATCCCAAACGGACATCGATAACATTGAAATATACATCAATCCAAATTTATGAAATTCTTCCAAAATGCCAACTTCCACGATAGGCGCCGAAACGCTCCTATGTCATCCAAAACCCGATTTGGACATACGCCCAAGTCCAAAATCATCATAACCTGTTGGAACCTTCAAATACTGATTCTAAGGTTGTTTACTCAAAAATCAAACTTTAGTCAATTCTTCCAACTTAAAGCTTCCGAAATGAGAATTTTTTGTCCAAATCAACTCCAAACTTCCTGAAATTCAATTCCGACCACGAGTGCAAGTCATAATACCTTAAGTAAAGCTACTCAGGGCGTAAACCGCTGAACGACATGCTAGCCCAATATAGGGATAATTTCGGACCAAAACCAGGCCCACAACAGCTGGCCCATCCCCATTAAACCCTTCAGCAGCCGAAACCAAACAACCCGCCCCGCTCTTTCTTCTATATCAGATGTTGATCTCAAAGATCAACGACCCACAAACTCCCTCTCATTTTTAATTAACCCAATCCCAAACCCTAATCTTCATTCCCACCTAACAGTCTCCCCAAACTCTCTCGAATGTTCTCTCGTCTCTAAAAGAAACCTTACCAGCTGCCTCTAATTCTCTCTGATTGTAACCTAAACATGAAATCAATCAATGATTTACTTACTTATTTTGAGGTACTACGATAGTGTATACACGCTTGTGGTATTATATAAAGTTCTTGCCTTATTTTTTGTAAGAACAATCTTCTGAGATTTGGCTTGGTCGACTCTGGTTTTGTGGGAATTTGGACGTTGTCTCATCTATATACATCATACAAGGAAAGGATCCTAGATTCTTGGTCTGATTCTCATACATTTGGACCTATTTCTGTGTAAGTTGTTCATCTGTTATTGCTGGGTAAGAAGGTCTTCCCTTTGGGCCTAGTGTGGATTCTTGTGTGAGTTTGAGTTGAGCAATTGATGTAATCTGAGGTTTGGAGTGCATTTTGATTTGGGTTTGCTGCATGTATGAGGAAAGAACCTGCTGAAGGCCCAGGCTTTATTGGGTTATAGTCTTTTGGGCCTGCTATGTATTGGGCCTGTAATATTTTAATATGTAAATTTCGCACTTGTATTCACTAATTTTGGGTCTGTAATAATTTTTGTAAACTAAACAGATGGGGAAATTAGTAAAAGGGGTTAGGGTATTTTAATTCTCACACAAATGGATAGAAAGCATGCCTATAGGACCTATGTGTTCTACTTGTTTTTTTCGCTTAGTATGTTTCTGTACACCGATAGACATCATGACAATAGGAAATGACACACTCCACCCAACTTGTCTAATACATGTATACTATCCAAAGTATGTTAGTTTAAGCAAATGTTTTACCTGCTTCCATGTCTACTATTGTGTGCTATTGGACAACATGTCTACAAAAATCGACATATGTAATTACTTGTTAGACAACATGCCTATAGGATATAATATACATGCCTTTGCTAATGCTCATCTAGATATCATGACTATAGGATTTTTAACTAACTAATTAGTTGTTTCTGTTGCTTTCATTATAGTACCCCACCTAGATGACATGCCTATAGGGGACAAAGTATTATAGAATGAAGTTAGAGTGCGGACTGTTAAAATCTTGCCTTTAGAATACTCTCGATCACCTAGAAAGCCTGTCTATAAAATCAATGTTGTTAATCTCGAGTCTTCTAAATAGTTGTACTGCCTCATTGCGTATTTTAGAGATCATGCCTATAGGATTTGTAATACTTACAATCTACAAATTTGTTGTTCTAAGACAACAACACTTCATGTACGCTTGAAATCAGAATCACATGGAAGCCATGACTATAGGATTTAAGGACTCTAATTTGTCTTAATTCTGAAATTTGTCTACTACCTATAGTATGAACCTGCTCGAGTGCATTTGTTGCTTACATGTGGAGGCCAACTTGAGCCATTTATTGTCTTTATCTGCAGTCTTACATGTTTTGAATGTCGCTTAAATTTATCATTTTTTGAGCAATCTAAGTAAGTCTAGAACCACCCAAATAGAGGTCTAAAGCCTCATGGACCATAGGCATGGGATGGTAATGCACGCATAGGACACAACTTAGGACTGAATTAGAATGCATTAAGTAAACAACTTCAACATAGTAATTGGGTAGCAAGAGATGATATTCTGCTCCCACTGAATAATATGATCAACTCCTATCTAAAACGAGTTGCAAAATATTATTTATGTTGCACGGGGTGATCCTTTAGGCTAAAAAACTTAGGATCCCCCTTTCTTTATATACTTGATATCTACATTTAGTCATTTAAACATTGTAGTTGTATCCTTGTAGTCCTTAATATTTGTACCAATTGTTTTATAATGAACTTCATCGACCTTTATATTCTCTTTGTTTATTTGATCACCTAGTCAAATTACATAATCCACATAGTTCTAAGTTCGGTCGGGGCCCACAGTTTTGGACCTCGAAGAGTGCCTAACACCTTCTCTTTGAGGTAATTTGAGCCCTTCCCGATCTTTGGTGACGTGACTAGTCAAACAGAGTTATTTGCACAATAGGTTCCCTAACGCACCTTAAAATCGTTAGGTGGCGAATCTTCTCTTTTAATACCCATTTAAAATAGTTGTCACATGTCGAAACCCGATTTTTCGAGAAAAAGGGGCGTGACAGCATGGCTACTCTGCTAGGGAGATACTTAGCCTCTTACCATAATGAACTTGACTTATGTGGATTATTTTCTTTATGCATATCACTTCCCTTATTCACCTCTATTTTTTTAAACCTGTTATGACATGCATATCCCCTCACTTTCTCACCTCTATTGTCTAATTTGCTATGACATGCACATCCCTTCCTTTATTCACCTCGACTTTCTATGATCGCTCTTTATCTAGTCAAATTGCTATATCATGTCTACTTCGTTACTTGCTTTGCCTATATTCTATGAACTAAACTAACTTCTTCCTTTTTGTCTTCATTCTCTTTCCTTTTTATTCTTGCTATTTTATTTACTGCTTTTACATATTCAATCATGCAAAATACTTGGCAACGTGTATTTATCTCTTCATAAAGCATGCTCCACATCATACTCCATTCACGTCAATTATCAACATAGCGACGCTTGATGAGTTTTTGCGCTCTTCAAATATTACCCTTTTAAAATCGAAAAGGCTTATTTGCGGTAGACTAGTCGATCAGCGATGCAGTCGAGGGTCCCACGCCTTTCCCTCTCAAGTTATCCCCTTGAGTACCTGTCTAGACCATTTTAGAAACCTTACTCCAATATCAAATGTACATGCATCACGTTAAACCTAGTACAGGTTAAAACTTTATTAACTTACTAGCCCGCTAAGATAACCCTTCTCCAAAGCCCGACGGGATTTCCACAATCCCAATGGGCATCGTCATGTTATGTGCATTACTTGGAGAAAATATGCTAATATGTTGATCATTATCGTGTAAATGGTCGAATCTTGAGGGGGAAAGGGCTAACCTTTATTTGTTTGCAGAAAATGAAGCATGAAGTCCCCAGGTTCAGTATGGTCCAAAACATCCCACCTCTAGTACTTGACTGGTGGAAAAGCCTTGCACCTTGTGACAAGAATCATGTGAGAAGAGTACTTGGTGACTTGCCGTCTTTGCTTAATATCCAACTAAATAGAGCTTTGATTGAGGCCGCTACCATGTTCTGGGATGAGAAAAGAGCGGTATTCCGATTTGGTGACATAGAAATGACTCCTCTCTTAGAAGAAATAAGAGGTTTTCCTAAGATGCCATGGGATAGTCCGAGGTTACTAGTACTATAGAATCGCACCCCTCGTAGTTTTCTAAAGATGTTGGGCTTTAAGAAAAATGAATAATTACTTTTCTTAAAGAAATCCTACATCAATTTTGGGTTTCTTTATGAGCGTTATGGGCATAGTAAGTCGTACCGTCTTCATCATGAGGAACTTTACATTACCTCCCTAGGTAACACACCCGAGTTTATGTATTCATCATTTGCTTCTTGGGTTTGTTGATATTTCCAATGGAAGATGAAAGGATTCACACTTGTTTAGCTATGGTGGCAAGAACTTTAATGGAAGGAATTGAGGGGAAAACCTACACACATAATCCCTATGATCCTAGATGAACTGTAACGCGCTCTAGATCTGTGCAAGCAGGGGTTCAAACATATTGAAGGTTGTAATCTATTACTGCAAGTCTGGATATTGGAACACTTTCAAAGGGGATTGTTGTAATCTATTATGGACATTGAATGACTACATAGCTTATCACCATCCAAAGAAAATGACATTCATCCCAGATAGGTTCCCATAACCCAGAAGTGCTGTAAGTTGGGTACGTTTCTTCAGCAATCTGACAGACGAGAAGGTGCATTGGATGTTTGAGTGGGTTCCTAGCATTGAGTTCATCATCAGGTCGAGGGATACTACTCATTTGGTATTGATCGGGTTTCGAGGCATTTATCCTTATGCTTATATAAGGGTAATGAGTCAGGCAAGAAGAAAACAAGTCGTACCTCGAGTTTCCAACATGGTCTAGTACAAGGCAGATTTCAAAGGGGACATTATTCCTTTCAAGTTCGGGGTGCAACATATGTGGAAGCAGAATGTCATTGTGAAAAGAGAGACTATCGAGCCAGACAGGTACCATGTCGGTCATGTGTATTTCTATCCATCATAGTTGGTAGAAGATATAGCGGGAGACGTCAGACCAGGGGTCAATTTGGAAAATAGGATCATTGATGATGATGCTGAAGCACATGTCAAGTATAGAAGGCTTCGCAAAAAGGTTTTCGAGTCAGAAGCTAAGCATCTGGAATAACATAAAATATACATGGAGGCTATAAATGAATGGAAGGGGATCACCACTAAGTTAACAGAAAGGTTGGAGTATCTAGAACAAGGATTTATGGAGCTCGAAGTAAAGATGAGAAAGAGGCTTGCAAATTGTCAAAACACGGATGGCAGCGAAGGAGAGCATCTAGAAAAGGCTTATTTATTATGGGGTATGTGCGACTTGGGTAACTTGATTGATGGATTCAAAAGATCCATGCATGGAGAAGGTCCTTCAGGGACCAAATAGATTAGCAAATAATGTTCTTTACTTGTTTTCTAGCTTAGTTTAGATTTCGATTGTAATAAGGCTAACCGTCATTAGTGACTCATTATTATTGCGATTTAGTAAAAGTTTGGCTCATTTTCACATTAATGAAATGATGCAATATTGGCATCAATTTTCTCAAAGTCTATGTGACTCTTAGGCCTACCTCAGGCATAACGAGGTCCCCAAATTAGGACGCGAATTATTACATGATTTTGCAAAACATGTTTAATATTGAAAAAATTCTTTCAAAATACCCCTTACTATCTTGGTTACCTTTTAGCTTTTTCTTTCTTTTGATTATTCCCATTCCCCAAGGTTGGTTCGTGCATACTGGCATCGTCAGCATATCACACTAGATCTAGAGGTCCTCCGCCTCCTCTCCACCAAGCGATCCCAAAGGCAAGAATAAAGGAAAAGCGAAAATGGATGATATGAATGGTATTAAAAAAGACAACGCCGTCATGGCAGAGAATGTCGAAACTTCATATGGCCGAAGCACTCCGGCATAGAATGAACTGGTCTTACGTATGGAAAAAAAGATCTTGGAGCTACAAGGAGAACTTGACCCGGTCCGAAACATGGCAAACCTCTCTCTCACCGTAAATGTCCCTGATATTAACCAACAAAATCCAAATACCTAGAACCAAGCGCCGCCACAAAACACGCAAAACCAAAACCCGCCATCAAATCCTCCTGCACCACACCAGTACCCCACACCTCCCCTAAACCTTAATCCTTCTCCAGTACCAACTCCTCAACAACACCATCACCACCCAACCCAATACCCACAACCTACCACTTATCACACTTCCCAGAATGCACCACAACCCATTCCTGATCCCAAAAACTTAACAAATGACCACCCTTATGCCCAGATCCCTGGAGTCCACCACAACAATCCAATATATGTGGAAAACTTATCCCACACCCTGCACCAAAACCTATACATACTCGAATCGACTGAGAAGGACCCGCTAATTAAGAATATGGCGGAAGAACTCAAGAAGCTCAATGGCAGAGTTCAGAATGTCGAAGGTGGTAATGGCGTTAGAGGTTTGAATTATGAATATTTGTGCATTCAGCCAGATGTAGAGTTGTCGGAGGGTTACAAACCTCCCAAATTTGAAATGTTCGATGGAACTGGTGATCCAAAAGTGCATCTGAGGACATATTGTGACAAGCTTGTAAGAGTGGAAAAAAAATGAACAAATCCGCATGAAACTGTTCATGCGAAGGCTTACATGAGATGCATTGTCCTGATATATCAGCCAGAATCCGAAGAAGCGGGTGAGCTGGGTAAGCATGGCGTCAGACTTAATGGACAGATTCAGTTTCAATACAGAGAATGCACCCAATGATTTCTACATTCAAAACCTCAAAAAGAAACCAACAGAAACCTTTCGTGAATATGCTACTCGGTGGAGATCTGAGGCTGCAAAAGTAAGACTAGCGCTCGAAGAAGAACAAATGAATAAGTTCTTTGTCAGAGCTCAAGACCCACAGTACTATGAAAGGTTGATGGTTATTGAGAGCCATAAATTCTCCGACATCATCAAGCTAGGAGAAAGAATAGAAGAAGGGATTAAAAGTTGGATGGTGATGAATTTTGAAGCACTGCAGGCCACAAATAAAGCCTTGCAATCAGGAGGTATTTCAAAGAAATAAAGAAGTATGTGCTGTAATGGTGGCTCAAGGTCCTAAATCTCCACTCACATACCAAACACCTCCACCCACATATCAGCCTTCAGCCCCTAGATACCAAGAACCTTCTACCATCTACCACGCCTATAACGCTCAACCCGCATATTACCATTCACCTCCGCCCGCCCACCAAAACTACCAAACACCATGACTAAACTTCAACCGCAGACCAACTAGATAATACACTCCAATCACTGAGCCCATAGACCAATTATATGAAAGATTGAAGGCTGCTAGTTACGTCACTCCCATCCCTATTGTTGCTATGGAAAATTCTCCTCAGTGGATTAATATGAACAAAATATATTCCTATCATTCAGGTATGAAGGGTCATACAATTGATGAGTGTCGCACACTGAAAGAGAAGATTCAGACTCTGATCGATAACAAGGTCATATAGGGAAAGGAAAATGCACCAAATTTTCATAACGATCCTCTCCCGGATCATAGAGGTGGTGTCACGCCCCAAAACTGAGGAACGAAACCGGCGCCCAACCGGATGATCCCGATCAGGCGGACGTAGATTGCCTTTCCTGCTCAACGCGTTACCCCTTGTTTATAATATACATTATTCCACATGAATTAGCCATTTAGAGTTTAAGCATGAATTTACCATTTGAGTTCATTTCATCCTTTATCCTTTCAACATTTGGTAATCGCAAAACATACAATAATTCCGATTCGGACCACAATTACTAGTAAACACAATTACTGCCCAAAATACATATATGTACAACCCACATAATGTTTACGGAGCCTCTAAGAGCACTAAGAGTTCTCACAATACATGCCAGCAACAAGGCCCCGGCTATACCTTAGAATACATAACATATACAAAAGAGATGATATAGACTACACACGGCCCCGAGAGAAATGGGGCTTACCGGATCTGCTGAAGGAACGGAAAGGAGGCACCACTATCGGCGGTCTGAGCTACCTGCTGTGGAACCACCTACATCCATATAAAAGATGTAGCGCCCCCGGCAAAAGGGACGTTAGTACCTTTGAATAGTACTAGTATGTATGAACAAAGTTTATTCTAAGTAAAATCAAACAGTACCCAATTGGAAGACAGTCAGGGTAACCACACAAGTACCACACAGATATACAGGAAATCACAAATGAATATTCCATAGTTACTCATGTCAATTGTTCATCTGTTGCCGCGCGCAATCCGATCCCATGGTACATTCATATTTCACCCTTATTACCTCTCCACCCTTATTACATCGTGTTGCGGTGCGCAACTCGATCCCACCGTACAATCACATTTGACCCTTATTACCTCTCCACCCTTACTACTTCGTGTTGCGGTGCGCGACCCAATCCCACCGTACAATCACATTTCACCCTTATTACCTCTCCACTCTTATTACTTCGTGTTGCGGCGCGTAACCCGATCCCACCGTACAATCATATTTGATATCAACAATTACCAACAATTACATCACAGGTATTTTCATCATCAAGAACATAAGTTCATATCAACCAACAATTACATGAATTCAAGGCACAATAATCCTTACTAAACAATAATTCATATATGGTGTTGCTATCATTATTTAACTCAACTAAATCAATCCACAGTTTCTTTTCATCATTTGCCACACTCGGCCCTTAGAAATTAGATACATTCCCATATTAGGGTACATTAACATTCTTTCATTTAGTAGCACATCCTGCCATATTGACATATTCGAACATTTAACGAACCTTACACATGATAGGATAAGCACAAAGAATCACCCTTCACAATCGCAATTAACATGGTAATCGAGTAAGAAAATTAGAGAATGAAATCTTACTCCTCGACACAACAGGACAATCAATTCACATATGCTCAAGCAAGAAATTCATACCGTATGCTCGAACACTAAAAAGATGACCCTACAAATATTAAAGTTATCCATACATACCTTGAATCAGAATTCCCCTTTAAGTTTTTTTATCATAAGTCACCAGACCGTCTAGCACCGTCAATCTATTCTACAATGTGACATATTTCACTTAGAATTAGGAACCATAAACATAACTCGAACTCATTTAGGCATTTTATCGAACGCTATGTAACTCCCTTAGATTACTAACCCCCTTTTTTTGTGAATAATTACCCAAACTCGTTTCCCTTCACTAGATTAGGGAGTTTAACTTACATGCATGCAAGGTATTGGCTTTTATCTCCAAGAGTCAATTTATGTGTTCTACCCCTTTTAGCCAAAACCTGAGAATTAAAAGGAACTGGGGTGGGGAATCACCTCTTAGAGTGAAGAAGATGACAATTAATCAATAACTTCCAGGCCTGAGTGATAGTGAAGAATCAATTTTGGGTGAAGATGGAACCTTCTCTCTCAAGAATCTCTCTTCCATCTCTCTATTTTGTTCAGAAATTCATTAAAATGGAAGGGGGTAAGTGTTTTAATGAACTGGGGGTCGGGTATAAAAATTAGAATTTTAAAAGTACCGAAGCGGAAATGCGGTTAGGAATGCGATCGCATTCCTGCTATGCGGTTCGCAATCCTGTCGCATAAATGGCCCTCAAATGGTCCAAAAAGAAATCGGGCTGCCCAGGTATGCGACCACTATGCGGTCCGCATACCTGTTATTCAATCACATAGTGCGTCGCATAACCTCCTCCACAAAAATGGAGGTGCAAGAATGCGACAGCTATGCGGTCCGCATTCTCAAATTGTGATCGCATCTTGGGCCGCATAGCTGCCCTCAAATTGGACAGTAGACTGTCCATGTATGCGACCACTATGCGGTCAGCATACCTATTATGCAATCGCATAGTGCGTCGCATAACATCACAACTCTGGAAAATTTTATCTTTTAAGTCCCGGGGTACTTTTTACTCAAAAAGGGTCCGTTTTAAGAATTTCTACAGTTATAACAACACGGGGACCTATTTGGGCATTATTTTTAGCCATGAAATTTTACGGATCTTTACATTCTCCCCCACTTAAAATCATTCGTCCTCGAATGAGGATTGGGGAATCATTAGAGTAGGAGAAACACAAAATAAACCAACCCCCAAATTTTCACTAACGCCGATAATTTCTGGAAATTTCGCCAGAGTTTCCTTTGAATATAGGCCTATCCACCTGTCAGAGAGCCCCCGAAATACATGTTTTACCAATTCCACACATTACCAGCCACTTCATCGACTCACATATAATTGGGTTACCTCAACAAATCGTATGCAATTCAATTACTTCAACATGTTATACCTATTTACGTTAACACCACAAACTTGCATGTCATTCAACTATCACATGAATTGCACATAATTTATCTTACTTGAAGGAGGAGTTGCACATTAGCCAAATAATTACAACATACACAAATATGGCACAACTTGAGAAGTTACAATAGTAGGGCAATTAGGGGGGAATATAGGGTGTTTTTGCACAAAATTTGACACAATATATAATTGCTTAGGAATGAAAAGTTTCAAACCATTATCGGACTTATTCAAACAAATGGGTAAATTTCTCTTTCATTTCTTTTTCCGCTTCCCATGTGGCTTCCTCGACTTGTTGACTTTGCCATAACACTTTATCAGAAGCAATCTCTTTGTTCCTCAATCTACGGACTTGCCTATCAAGAATAGCAACTGGAACCTCTTCATATGACAATCCTTCATTAATTTCAACCGTTTCGACCGGCACAATGGCAGATGTATCCCCAATCACCTTCTTCAACATGGACACATGGAACACCGGGTGCACTAATGACATTTCAGGGGTAATTCCAGTCTATAAGCCACATGTACCTTTGAGCGATCCGATATGGCCCGACATACCTAGGGATCAATTTCCCTTTCTTACCAAACCGCATTACTCCTTTCATGGGAGATATCTTCAAGAGCACCCAATCATCTACTTTAAACTCCAAATCCCTACGACTAACGTCCGCATAGGATTTCTGGCGACTCTGAGTAGTTTTCATCCTCTCCTGAATGACTCTAACATTTTCCATAGCCCGTTGCACGAGATCCGGCCCTAGTAATTCTTCTTCACCAACTTCGAACCATCCAATCAGAGACCTACACCTTCTTCCGTACAATGCCTCGAATGGGTCCATCTGAATACTAGCGTGGAAGCTGTTATTGTAAGCAAACCCTATAAGCGGCAAGTGATCATCCCAGCTACCCTTGAAATCTAAAATGCAAGATCGTAACATATCTTCAAGCGTTTGAATAGTCCGCTCCGCCTGACCGTCCGTCTGTGGGTGGAAAGTTGTGCTGAGATTTACCTGAGTACCTAGACCTTGCTGAAATTTCCTCCAAAAGTTAGATGTGAACTGGGCCCCTCGATCCGAGATAATAGAAATAGGAGTGCCATGGAGTCTGACTATTTCCTTGATATACAACTGAGCGTACTGTTCTGCAGTATCAGTGGACTTGACTGGTAAGAAGTGAGATGATTTCGTGAGTCGATCCACTATCACTAAGTGCGGGGTAACCCTACCACAAAGTCCATATTGACCATCTCCCATTTCCACATTGGTATTTCCGTAAGCTGCGTCAACCCACCGGGACTCTGATGCTCGGCCTTCACCTGCTAACAATTCGGACACCTAACCACAAAGTCCGCCACACCCCTCTTCATACCATTCCACCAATAAATCTCTTTGAGATCATGATACATCTTTGTAGAACCTGGGTGTACTGAATACCTGGAATTGTGAGCCTCTACCATTACCCTTTCCCGAAGATCATCCACGTCCGGAACACATAGCCTTCCTTGGCACCGCAAAACACCTTCATCATTGCCGAGCAAAAATGCCGAGGTCTTGTGATTCAGGATTGCCTCTCTCAACTGTACCAATGCTGGATCTCTGAATTGCTTTTCCTTGACTTCCATTACAAGTGATATTCTGCTCCATTACCCACCACGACATCCCCTTCGTCTGAGGTCGAAAGACAGACCCCCAGACTAGCCAACTTATAAACCTCCCGAGCCAAAGACCTCTGATCTGCTTCAAAATGAGCCAACATACCCATGCAATTCCGACTAAGGGCGTCGGCCACCACATTCGCTTTCCCCGGATGGTAAAAAATATTCATATCATAATCCTTGAGCAACTCCAACCATCTTCAATGCCTTAAGTTTAACTCCTTCTGCTTGAACAAGTATTGAAGACTCTTGTGGTCTGTGAACACGTCCACATGGACCCCATAAAGATAATGCCGCCAGATCTTCAGTGCAAACACAACCGCTGCGAGCTCCAAATCATGCGTCGGATAATTCTTCTCGTGATTCTTGAGTTTCCTAGAAGCATACACTATAACCTTCCCACAGTGCATCAACACACACCCCAAACCAACCCTTGAAGCATCAAAACAAACCACAAATCCCTATGTACCCTCTGGCAAGGTCAACACCGGCGCCGAAGTAAATCTCAATTTCAATTCCTGAAAACTCTTTTCACAAGCATCAGACCACTGGAACTTTACTGCTTTCAGTCAACTTAATCAATGGGGAGGAAAGAGTATAGAATCCCTCCACAAATCTTTGATAATACCCAGCTAGACACAAGAAATTGCGAATCTCTGTTGGGGTCGTCGGTCTAGGCCAATCCTTTACTGCTGCGATCTTTTGGGGATCAACCTGAATCCCTTCCCTGGAAAGAACATGGCCCAAAAAGGTGACCCACTCTAGCCAAAACTCACATATTGAAAACTTCGCATACAACTGGTGCTGATGAAGGGTCTGCAGAACTGCCCTGAGGTGATTAGCATGATCTTCCTGACTCCGCGAATAAACAAGGATGTCATCAATGAAGACAATCACGAAGGAGTCAAGAAACAATTTGAAAACCCGGTTCATAAGGTGCATAAAAGCTGCTGGGACAATGGTTAAAAAAGACATTACCAGAAATTTGAAGTACCCATAACGGGTCCTGAAGGCGATCTTAGGAATATCCTGCTCCCTGATCTTCAACTGGTGATACCCGGACTGTAAATCAATCTTTGAGAATAACCTAGCACCTTACAACTAGTCGAACAAATCATTTATCCGAGGCAATGGATATTTGTTTTTGATAGTGACCTTGTTGAGCTGCCGATAATCAATACACATCCAAAGCGATCCATCCTTCTTCCTGACAAAAAGAACCGGTGCGCCCGAAGGCAACACACTTAACCGAATGAAACCTTTTTCCAATATATCTTTCAATTGTTCTTTCAACTCTCTCAGTTCCGCTGGCGCCATCCTGTAGGGTGGAATACATAGTGGCTGCGTATCTGGCAATACATCAATCCCGAACTCAATCTCTCTATCTGGCGGAACTCCAGGAAGCTCATACGGAAATACTTCTAGATAATCATTCACAACCGGCACAGACTCGGGAGCAGGCATCTCTGAAGTGGTGTCCGCAACCCGGACCAAATGATAGATACACCCCTTCCTGATCATTTTTTAGGCTTTGAGGTAGGAAATAAACCTACCCTTCGGTGCAACATCATTCCCCTTCCATTCGATAACTGGTTCGTTAGGAAACTCGAGCCTCATAATTCTGGTTTGGCAATCGAGTTTAGCAGAGCACGAGTAGATCCAATCCATTCCCATGATAACATCAAAATCCACCATTCCTAGCTCAATAAGATCGGTCGTGGTATCCCGACCACACACCATGACAGCACAATTCATATAGACTCGCACGGCCATTATAGAATCACCAATCGGAGTCGACACAGAGAACGACTCATAAAGTTGTTCGGGTTCTATCCCAAAACTTGAAGCAATTAATGGAGTAACATAGGACAATGAAGACCCGGGATCAATAAGAGTATAAACATAATGCATTTGGAGAGTCAGAATACCTGTAACGACATCTGGGGAAGCCTGCGCACTATGGCGACCACTCAAAGCATAGAACCGACTGGGTCCCCCTCGGCCTTGCGCTCCACCCCTAGCTGCACCGTGCCCTACTAAAGTTGGAGGGCGTGCTCAAGATGTAGCGGCTGACGAGCTGGATGGCTGAGCAGTGCCCCTACCCGCGCCCTGGCTTGGTGCGCGACAGTCTCGCTGGATATGGCCTCTCTCTCTGCATCTATAGCACACCAGTATATCCAAGTAACAAGGCTCGGAATGAAACCTCCCACACTTAGGGCACGGGGCCCTCCACTGCTGCTGGAACCTTCCACCTGAACGACCTGACTAATGGGACCTCCTGCTATCTGAACCTGGTCCAAAGCGACGTCCCTGCTGATAACTGTGCCGTGATGACGGGGCACTGGATGAGTGCTGAGCATAGGACTAGGATGGACCTAATGACCCTCTCCTAAGGGCTGATCTCTCACCTGCAACTGAACTCCCAGGGTTGCCCGCTGATCGGGCCCTACTACAACTCTCTCTCTCCATGTTTATCTTCAACTTCCGAGCCTCTGTATCCTGGGAGAATCCCACGATCTTCCAATAATTCATATCCGAATGCAAGGCAGCTATAGTAGCTTCATTAACAACCAAGGGACCAAGGCCTTGAACAAACCGTTGAACTCTAGCCTCCATAGTCGGCATCATGTGGATGGCATATTTGAAAAAGCGCACGAACTCCATGTGATACTCCCACACACTCATGTTGCCATGCTTAAGGACCTCAAACACCGCAGCACGGGCTGTCATTGTCTCGGCAGGCAAGAAATGATCCATGAAGGCATCAACAAACTCATCCCACTTTTGTGGAGGGCTTCCCTCCCTGCGGGAACCCTCCCACATCGCAAACCATGAATATGCCGCTCCCTTTAGCCTATAAGAAGCCAACTCAACACCCTCTGTCTCTGTAGCCGTCATAACTCGGAGAGTCTTGTTACATTTCATCTATGAAGTCCTGAGGATCTGCCTCTGGCTCGGTGCCTGTGAACTCTGGAGGGGCTAACCGCAGAAACTGGTTGACTCTGTAACCTGAAGAATCCCCTTGCTTGCTAGAGGGCGCAGGGGCAACATGAGATCTTTGGGCCTGGGAGGCCACTATCTGAGTCAACATCTGAATAGCTCCCCTGAGGTCCCCATCAGAAATATCGGGAACAGAAGCTAGGGCTGAGGAGGGATCAGGAACGTCAGCGGGAGGGATTTCAGCACCCTCCATTGGAGTAGGAACAGGGATAATCTGTCCTGGAGTGGAGGAGTCGGGCTGGTTTGTGGCCGGGGAATCATTCGTACCCGCACCACAAGCTGGAGAATTTGTGGCCAACCCTAGGGTGGCATTGGCCTCTGGGCCGAGTCGAGCTCTCTTCTTGGGTTCCATTTACTGAAAATTTGACAATGCACGAGTTAGATAAAGATGTTCTCACCTTCCACTTCATTGCACGATACAGAGTAACAATGAAAGGGTATTTTCCTAAATGTCCATGTAGCCCCCTAATTATAGATGTGGTCGACAACACACTGATAAGAAGGGCTCTACTAGACACGGCTCATAGACATCCTAAGACACATTAAAGACCGGGCTCTGATACCAAGTTTGTCACACCCCAAAACTGAGGAATGAGACTGGTGCCCAACCAGATGATCCCGGTCAGCCGGACCTAGATTGCCTTTCCTGCCCAACGCGTTACCCCGTGTTTACAATATACATTATTCCACATGAATTAGCCATTTAGAATTTAAGCATGAATTTACCAATTGAGTTCATTTCATCCTTTATCCTTTCAACATTTTGTAATCGCAAAACATACAATAATTCCGATTCGGACCACGATTACTAGTAAACACAATTACTTCCCAAAATACATATATGTACAACCCACATCATGTCTACGGAGCCTCTAAGATTACTAAGAGTTCTGACAATACTTGTCGGCAGCAAGGCCCCGGTTATACCTTAGAAGACATAACATATACAAAAGAGATGATATAGACTACACACGGTCCCGAGAGGAAATGGGGCTCACTGGATCTGCTAATGGAAGGAAAGGGAGGCACCACTATCGGTGGTCTGACCTACCTATTGTGAAACCACCTACATCCATCTAAAAGATGTAGCACCCACGGCAAAAGGGACGTTAGGACCTTTGAATAGTACTAGTATGTATGAACAAAGTTTATTCTAAGTAAAATCAAACCGTACCAATTAGAAGACAGTCAGGGTAACCACACAAGTACCACACAGATATACAGAAAATCACATATGAAGATTCCACAGTTACTCATTTCAATTGTTCATCTGTTGCGGCGCGCAACCCGATCCCACTGTACATTCACATTTCACCATTATTACTTCGTGTTGCGGCGCGCAACCCAATCCCACCGTACAATCACATTCCACCCTTATTACCTCTCCACCCTTACTACTTCGTGTTGCGGCACGCAACGCGATCCTACCGTACAATCACATTTCACCCTTATTACTTCGTGTTGCGGCGCGCAAGCCGATCCCATCATACAATAATATTTGTAGTACCAATAACCAACAATTATATCACAGGGATTGTCATCATCAAGAACATAAGTTCATATCAACCAACAACTACATGAAGTCAAGCACAATAATCCTTACCAAACAGTAATTCATATATGGTGTTGCCATCATTATTTAACTCAATTAAATTAATCCACAGTTTCTTTTCATCATTTGCCACACCCGGCCCTTAGAAATTAGATACATTCCCACATTAGGGTACGTTAACATTCTTTCATTTAGTAGCACATCCTGGCATATTGACATATTTGAACATTTAACGAACCTTACACATGATAGGATAAGCATAAAGATTCACCCTTCACAATCGCAATAAGAATGGTAATCGACTAAGAAAATCAGAGAATGAAATCTTACACCTCGACACAGCAGGACAATCAATGAACATATGCTCAAGCAAGAATTTCATACTGTATGCTCAGACACCAACAAGTTGACCCTACAAAGATTAAAGTTAGCCATACATACCTTGAATCGGAATTCCCCTTTAATTTTTTTATCACAAATCACGGGACCGCCTAGCACCGTCAGTCTATTCCACATTGCGACATATTTCACTTAGAATTAGGAACCATAAACATAACTCAAACTCATTTAGGCATTTTATCAAACGCTATGTGACCCCCTTATATTACTAACCTCCTTTTTGTGAATAATTACCCAAACTCGTTTCCCTTTACTAGATTAGGGAGTTTAACTTACATCCATATAAGGTATCGGCTTTTATCTCCAAGAATTAATTTATGTGTTCTACCCCTTTTAGCCAAAACTTGAGAATTAAAAGGAAATAGGGTGCGGACTCACCTCTTAGAGTAAAGAAGATGACAATTACTCAATAACTTCTAGGCCCGAGTGATAGTGAAGAATCAATTTTGGGTGAAGATGGAACCTTCTCTCTCAAGAACTTTCTATTCCCTCTCTCTATTTTGTTCAGAAAATTGCTAAAAATGGAAGGGGGTAAGTGTTTTAATGAACTGGGGGCCCGGTATAAAAATTAGAATTTTAAAAGTCCCGAAGCGGAAATGCGGTCAGGAATGCTATCGCATTCCTGCTATGCGGTCCGTATTCATGTCGCATAAACGGCCCTCAAATGGGCCAAAAAGAAACCGGACTGCCCAGGTATACGACCACTATGCGGTCTGCATACCTATTATGCGATCGCATATTGCGTCGCATAACCTCCTCCGCAAAAATGGAGGTGCAAGAATGTGACAGCTATGCGGTCCACATTCTCAAAATGCGATCGCATCTTGGGTCACATAGTTGTCCTCAAATTGGACATCAGACTGTCCATGTATGCGACCACTATACGGTCTGAATACCTGTTATGCGATTGCATAGTGCGTCGCATAACAGCGCAACTTTGGAAAATTTTATCTTTTAAGTCCCGGGGTACTTTTTACTCAAAAAGGGTCCATTTTAAGAATTTCTACAGTTATAATAACACGGGGACCTATTTGGGCATTATTTTTAGCCATGAAATTTTACGGGTCTTTATGGGTAGGGGAGTGAATGTAATTGAAACTTACAAAGAATGGGATCCGGAAGGGTCAATCGAACTCATTCGAGAGGGGGATGATCCTAAGGCGTCTCCGGTCACCTCACACCAGTTGTGGTACAAATCCAAGCACCATTTGAGGTCAAAGTAACTGCACCATTCGCTGTGATGGTAGCTCCCACATTATCCTACAAGTTCGATGCCATCCCATGGGACTATGTTGCGGAAGGCAGGAGAAAAGGGAAAGCAAAAATGGAGGACACAGGTGCGGCACAAGACATTACCAGAACTAGCAGAGTCTATACACCTGAAAACTTGGGAAGAACAAGCAAGGAAACTGCATCTATGCCACCTATTGTCGAGACGGGTACTAATGACCTTTGGAGAAAAGTACAAGAAATGGAATACTCTGTTGATCATCTGAACAAAACTCCTACTCAGATATCCATTTTGTCGTTGTTGCAAACTCCGAGATACACGGGAATGCCCTGATAAAACTGCTGAGTGAAGCTTATGTACTCAACAACATCACTAGTTAGGAGATGGCCAACATGGTCGGGCAAGTACTAGAGAGCCACAAAATCACCTTTCATGAAAATGAGCTACCACCAGAAGGACTAAGTCACAACAGGGCATTACACATCACAGTGTGATTTGAGGATAAGTTCATCGCCAAGGTCCTAATAGACGGAGGATCCAGTCTCAACATATGCCTACTGAATACTCTAAAGAGGTTGGTCCTGCACGAGATATGGATGGGAAGCATGAACGTGAAGGCCTTTGATAGATCCCAAAGAGCCACAATCGGGGAAATCAACCTCAACCTACAAATGGGCCCGACCTGGTTTGATGTCGAGTTCCAAGTGCTGGACATATCTGCTACCTATAATCTATTGTTGGGATGACCCTAGATACATGTCGTTGGGGCAGTGTCTTCTACTCTGCATCAGGCTATGAAGTTTGAATGGAATCATCAAGAAGGGACTATCCATGGGGATGGAAGCAACCCCATCTACACCAATCAGACCGTTCCAGTCATTGAGAAGAGGAAGAAGCTGGCTGGAGAAACATACCATCGCATCGAGCGAATAAATGCAATTGAAAATGATCGATAGTGGAGTAACAAGATAGAAAGCATATTACTATGGACAGGGTATGAACTTGGCAAAGGTCTCGGCAAAAACCTCCAAGGGATCACCAAACCAGTACAACCAAAATGTCAAGGTACATCTTTTGGGCTCCGGTATGATAAACGTGGAAAGAGTACCAAGATTGGTCACCACCATGGCACGGTCCTTATTATCCACTAGAACAGCCAGTACCACCTCTACAACAGACATTCCAACAAGCATACGTGATGTGGGGATCTGAGGAAGAATGAAATCTTAGCCGACATGAGGAAGTTAGTTTTGGATGAAGAATATATGGATTGCAGTGCGATAGTTGAGGAAGAGAAGTAGGAGGAGGAATACCTTATCATTTATACCGAGGAAAGAGGAATTGTTCTCAAGAACTGGACTGCTGCACCGTCCCGGGCCCGCCGAATTCCTAGGTAGCTTGGAAAATTAGCATCAATTATTTTTAAGCATTTGAGACATTTTCAATATTTTGTTTTGAAATAATTGCTCGAGTCATTGAGCCGCATATGTTAACGTTTTAAAATTTTCAATTAATGCATTACTACTTTTCGTATTTACTATTATCCTCTACATTTTCTCTTTTTACAATATTATTATTATTTATCCCGATGAACTTGTGACTGTTATATGCAATGAGACAACACAACATAAGGATAGTGATTTAGAGGACTTGGAAGATGATACGATACCTAAGGAAATCGTCAGAGAAGTGGAAAATTTTGAAAACAAACCAAATTCCAATTTGGATGAAGCTGAAGCAGTTAACTTAGAGGATTTTGAATAGGTCAAGGAAACACGCATAAGCATTCATCTATCACCGTCAGAGAAAGAAGAGTACATTAGATTCCTAAAAGAATATGAAGATATCGTTTCATGGTCCTACGACAATATGACGGGTTTGAGCACATCCGTAGTAGCTCACAAGCTACCCATTATTCCAACATGTCCAGCGGTAAAATAGAAGCTCAGAAAATTCAAGCCAGATATGAGTTTGAAGATAAAAGAGGAGGTCATCAAGCAGATCAAAGCCAAGGTTCTTAGAGTGGTCGAGTACCCAACTTGGTTGTACAATATTGTGCCAGTTCCGAAGAAATATGGGAAAGTCGGAGTATGTCTTGACTATCGAGATCTAAATAGAGCAAGTCCGAAAGATGATTTGTCGTTGCCTAATATACACATATTGATCGACAATTATGCCAAACATGAACTCCAATCCTTTTTGGATCACTTCGCGGGGTACCATCATATCTGGATGGATGAGGAGGATGCTGAAAATACAACCTTCATCACGCCATGGGGAATATATTGTTATAAAATGATGACATTTGGTCTGAAGAACGCCGAAGCCACCTGTATGAGAGCTATGACAACTATTTTCCACGACATGATACACAAAGAGATAGAAGTGTACGTGGATGACCCCATATTACGCAAAGACATTGTCCAAGAGCTTGTTATAGAAATGGGTTTGTAACGACCCGACCGGTCGTTCCGTGAGATTTACCCCATTTCCCCTATTTCTGCATTTGTTATGTATCGCTATCTTGTTTTTGATGTGTTGGATCAGTTGGTTTGGGTCCGGAGTAGTTATGGTGAGAGTTTAGGCATTTAGCCTTTTAAAGTAGCCCAATAGTTGAGAAAGTCAACTAAGAGTTGACTTATTGGTAGATGACCTTAGAATGTGGATTTTATGACTCGAATAGCTTCACTAGGTAATTTGGGACTTAGGAGTGTGTTCGGAATATTTTTGTGATGTCCGGTGTAGAATTAGGCTTGAATTGGCGAAAGTTAGTTTTTAGCGATTTCCGGTCGGCAGTGGAAAATAGGCTATCAAGGTCGGAATGGAATTCTTGAAGTCGAAACAGTTTCGTAATTTCATTTTGGATATGTCTGCAAAATTCAGGTTAATCGGAGGTGTTTTGGTTGGTTTCGGCATAGTTGGCGAATTTTAGAAGTTTCAAAGTCCTTAGGCTTGAATTTGACGTAAATTTGGTGTTTTCGTGTTGTTTTTGGTGTTCCGAAGGCTCGACTAAGTTTGAATGATGTTATGGGATATGTGGGTATGTTTGGTTGGGGCCCCGAGGGGCTCGGGATTGATTCGGATTGTTGACGGGAAGTTGGAGTGATTTTTAGAAAGTCTGTTGTGCTAGTTGCTGGTGTTTTCGCACCTGCGCAAGGGGGAGTCGCAGGTGCGATCATGCAGGAGCGGATGGTGAGGTCACAGGTGTGAAGTCTAGCTGTGTAGGAGAGGTCCGCAGGTGCGAGGTGTTTTTCACACCTGCGATGTCGCAGGTGCGAGATTTTGTCCGTTAAGTTGGTTATCGCAGGCGCGCACCCTGGGACCGCAGGTGCGACCAGTTGTCCGCAAGTGCAGAAATGACTGTGCAGAACAGTATAAAATGACCCCCTCCGCGAAATTTATTAAGTTTTCATCAATTTGCATGCGGGGGAGTCCATTGAAGGGGGTTTTGAGAGGGGATTTCTAGGTTCTTCATCAAAGGTGAGTTCTTTGATTTGTTAATCCCGTTGCTATGCTATTTTATTGAGATTAGGCTTGAAAATTCAAGGATTTGGGTAAGAAAAGTTGGAAAAATGGGAGGAAGGAATTGGGATTTCTTTTGAGATTTTGGAATGGCAATTGTGGTCAGAATTTAGTGTTCTTGGTATGTATGGAATCGTGGGAGGACGAGGTTTCCATTGATGTAAAAAATTTCGGATTCCGAGATGTGGGCCAGGGGCTCTGGTTTGGCCGAATTTCGATATTTTTATTTAATTTGAGGATTTTCGATTGGGTTATGTTCCATGAGTATATATTGATGATGCTAACAAGTTTTTGGCTAGATTCGGAGCAATCGGGAGACAATTTGAGGGGCAAAGGCATAACGGACTAGAGTTGCGGCTTGGTAGAGGTAAGTAATGGTCTTAAATTTTGTTCTAAGTGTATGGAACCCCGAACTGCATTATTTTCTCACTGAATTTTGGAATAGTGGACATGTCGGATGACGAATATGTGGCACGTACTGATTTTTGGATTGGACTAGACCCTTTAAGGGTTTTTTACTGTTGTTTTCCTCACTACCTGTTGATGGTTTTACTCAGCATCATTGTGCATACTATTTTATTTGAAACTCAGCCTGATTTACACTACATGAGCATTAAAATGATGTTTTCGGGTTGAGTACCCCGTTCTATTACTTCGCCCGAGGGGATTTTTTAGTGGTTCCACCGAGTGTGGCCGAGGGCTAAGAGTGATGGTGAGGTGCTGAGTGATATTAGCGCTTGGGATGAAGGAGCCCCTCCGGAGTCTGTACACACCCCCAATGAGCGCACCAAGTGCGAGTGATTGAGTGATTGGGAGGCATGAGTGGTTGTGAGGTGCTGAGTGATATTAGCGCTTGGGATGAAGGAGCCCCTCCGGAGTCTGTACACACCCCCAATGAGCGCACCAAGTGCGAGTGATTGAGTGATTGGGAGGCATGAGTGGTTGTGAGGTGCTGAGTGATTGTGAGGTATCGAGGGATTGTGAGGCATGCCCGAGGGGCTGATTATTAAACATGTTTTCGCCCCAGGGGCTACTTATGATTTTAATACATTCATTTTGCATACCAAATCTTTGTTTTAAAGTTGTTAAAAATGTGCATTGTTTTAAGGACTTTTATGAAGTTGATTTCTAAGGCATGATGATTCTGTATATCTATGTATACTATTGGAAAGTAAGGCTGTGTATATTGTGACTTGATGGCAATGATTTTTATGTGATTCCTTGCTACTTAGACTTGATTTATCTTCATCAGTACTGAGTTGGCGTACTCATATTACTCCCTGCACCTCTGTGTGCAGATTCAGGAGCAGAGATCGAGCATTAGCTTATATACATATATCGTAGCGGAGCCGGATCGTGGGGATTTAGAGGTAGCTCTTCAGCGTTCGCAGCATCTCTGCTTTCCCTTCCTATTGTATTTATCTTTGATTCGGAGTTCTGTATCATAATACTTTATTTTGTCTTATATCACTAGATGCTCATGAGATGTTGGTTTCGGGTTTTGGGGATGGCGGTACCGTATATATATAAAACATACCTATTATGTTAAGTAAACTTCCTGTATATTGTTATGATTGCTTGAATCTTAAATGGGATTTTCAAAAGAAATTGTGAACACGCGGTAGTCGGCTAGCCTAGTTCCACGATAGGTGCCATCACGACCGGTTAGGATTTGGGGTCGTGACAGCTTGGTATTAGAGCCCTAGGTTACATAGGACTCGACGGTCATGACTAGGTTTAGTAGAGTCTTGGGAATCGGTACAGAGACGTCTGTACTTATCTTCGAGAGGCTGCCTAACTTTTAGGAAACATTCTATCTTTCTTGTACTCTTTCGTATTGATCTATTGATTCTTGAAATCTGAACTTATGTTGTTTCATTCTCTCACAGATGGTGAGGACACGCCATACCGATCAGGTTGATCAGTCACCGGATAGACCAGCGAGACGTCGAGGCCATGGTAGAGGTAGGGTGCCAGCCCACGCAGCAGCCGGGGCAGTACCTCAGGATCCCCCTATTGATCATGATCAGGTTCCGCCGATGGTGTCCCTGCGGGAAGGGCTCAGGCACCAACAATGCCTATGGTTATTTCGGGTCTTCAGGAGGCCCTGTCTCAGATATTTTCAGTATGCAGCGATTTGGCTCAGGCCGTTGCCATGTCTTCTTCTGCCACCACAGCTCAGGCCGGGGGAGGCAATCAAACTCCAGCTGCCCGGGCACCTGAGCAGGCTGCATAGGGTATTCAAGCACCGGGAGCAGCCCCAGCTCAGCCAGCTGCTCCGGTTCAGGATTATGTGGTCCCTGCTATGCCTGAGGGCAAGCAGCGTAGGTTGGAGAGGTTCAGCAGACTGCAGCCTCCGACTTTCAGTGCTACAGAGGGCGAGGATGCCCAGGGATTTCTAGATAGGTGCCAGAGGATACTGCGCACCGCGGGTATTCTGGAGACCAATAGGGTCTCGTTTGTTACCTTTCAGTTTGCGGGTGCTGCCTTTACTTGGTGAGAGTCTTTCGAGAGGCGTAGATCGGTTGGTTCAGCACCTCTTACCTGGCAGTAGTTCTCCATGATCTTTTTGGAGAAGTATGTTCCTCAGTTCCACAGAGAGGAGCAGCGTAGGCAGTTTGAGCAGCTGCGCCAGGGAGAGTTATCAGTCACTCAGTACGAGATGAGATTTTCCGACTTGGCTAGGCATGCTTCTGAGATTATCCCTACTGATAGGGAGAGCGTGAGGAGGTTCGTAGATGGTCTTACTTATCAGCTTCGATTGTTTATGACTCGTATCGGGTGCTTTATTCGAGCAAGTTATTGACATAGCTCGAGATATTGAGTCTGCTCGCCGCCGGGAGCGGGAGGAGAGGGAGGCCAAGAGGCCTCGTGGTTCGGGCAGTTCCAGTGGAGCTCCCTTCAGGGCACAGTTTCAGTAGGGTAGGGGCCGTTCATTCAGGCCTCCTCAGTCAGGCTGCCCAGCTTATAATGGTGCATCTTCGAGGCAGGGTCCCCGTGGTTTTCAGTCAGGCCGTACTTCTTTTGGTCCCCTCCTAGATCAGAGTGCAGCTCGAGCACCTCCAGCTCAGGGTTCATCCATTCAAGAATCTTCCAGTGGCCGTGTAGGTTCTAGGGGTTTCTATCAGTCCCCGCCTCCAGCTCCAGGTAGTTGTTTTGAGTGCGGAGAATTCTGGCATGGGTGGAGGCAGTGTCTCCGCCGTTCCGGTGGATCTTCTCAGTAGAGGGGCCAGCCCTCGACTTCACCTCCAGTCACTTCACCACCCGCCCAGTCAGCTAGGGGTGGTGGTCAGTCAGCCAGAGGCCGCCCTAGAGGGGAAGGTCGAGCAGGGGGAGGTCAGGCTCGTATGTATGCATTTCCAGCCAGGCCAAATGCTATGGCCTCAAATGCCGTGATTGGAGGTATTGTTTCAGTCTGTTGCCATTTTTCCTTGGCTTTATTTGACCCTGTTTCCACATATTCCTATGTTTCTTCATATTTTGCCGGTTTTCTGGATGTGCCCCGTGAGTCTCTAGTCACCTCTATTCATGTGTCGACTCCGGTGGGCGATACTGTTGTTGTGGACCGTGTGTATCTGTTGTGCATTATATCTATTGGGGGTTTGGAGACCCGAGTGGACCTACTGTTACTCACCATGGTCGATTTTGACATGATATTGGGCATGGATTGGTTATATCCATGCCATGTTGTTCTTGATTGTCACGCTAAGATCGTGACCTTAGCTATGACGGGGTGTCCGAGGGTTGGGTGGAGAGGTTCTTCCGAGTATATGCCTAGCAGGTTGATTTCTTACCTGAAGGCTCGGCGCATGGTTGAAAATGTGTGTTTATCTTATTTGGCCTTTGTGAGCGATGTCGGTGGTGAGACTCCCGCTATTGATTCAGTTCCTGTGGTCCGTGATTTTTCAGATATGTTTCCTGCAGACCTGCCAGTCATGCCACCTGACAGGGATATTGATTTAGGTATTGACCTGGTGCCAGGCACTCAGCCCATTCTATTCCACCATATCGTAAGGCACCAGCGCAGCTAAAGGAATTGAAGGAGCAGCTTCAGGAGCTCCTGGATAAGGGGTTTATTCTGCCTAGTGTGTCACCTTGGGGTGCACCGGTGTTATTCGTTAAGAAGAAGGATGGGTCCATGCGTATGTGTATTGAATATCGGCAGTTGAATAGGGTTACGGTAAAGAACCGGTATTCCTTGCCACGTATTGATGATTTGTTTGACCAGCTTCAGGGAGCCAGAGTGTTTTCCAAGATTGATTTGAGATCTGGGTACCATCAGTTGAGGATTCGGGATTCAGATATTCCGAAGACTACTTTCAAGACCAGGTATGGTCATTATGAGTTCTTGGTTATGTCATTTGGGCTGACCAATTCCCCAGCTGCGTTCATGCAATTGATGAACAACGTGTTTCAGCCTTATCTTGATTCCTTCGTCATTGTGTTCATTGATGACATCCTGGTTTATTCTCGTAGCCAGGAAGAGCATGCTCAGCATTTGAGAGTTGTGTTGCAGAGATTGAGGGAGGAGAAGCTTTATGCGAAATTCTCCAAGTGTGAGTTTTGGCTGGGATCGGTAGCTTTCTTGGGGCATGTGATGTCTAGTGAGGGGATTCAGGTTGATCTGAAGAAGATAGAGGCGGTGCAGAGTTGGCCTAGACCGTCCTCAACTACAGATATTAGGAAGTTCCTTGGTTTGGCAAGATATTACCGTCGCTTTGTGGAGGGATTCTCTTCGATTGCTTCGGCTTTGACCAGATTGACCCAGAAGGGTGCTCTATTCAGATGGTCTGATGAGTGTGAGGAGAGATTTCAGAAGCTCAAGTTAGCATTGACTACAGCTCCAGTATTAGTTTTGTCTGCTGGTTCAGGTTCTTACACAGTTTATTGTGATGCTTTTAGAGTCGGATTTGGAGCGGTATTGATGCAGGACGGTAGTGTGATTGCATACGCGTCCAGATAGTTGAAGATGCACGAGCAGAATTATCCAGTGCACGATCTTGAGTTAGCTGCCATTGTTCATGCCTTGAAGATTTGGCGGCATTATCTGTATGGAGTGCAGTGTGAGATTTTCACTGATCATCGCAGTTTGCAATATCTGCTGAGGCAAAAGGACTTGAATTTACGTCAGAGGAGATAGTTAGAGCTCCTCAAGGATTATGACCTCATTATCTTATATCATCCGGGGAAGGCCAATGTAAAGGCCGATGCCTTGAGTCGTAGAGCAGAGAGTTTGGGGAGTTTATCTTACCTTCCAGTAGTAGAGCGGCAATTAGATCTTGATGTTCAGGATTAGCAGGTCATTTGGTGATAATGGATCTATCAAAACCCCCGTGGGTGTTGGCTTGTGTAGCCTCCAAGTCTTCTCTTTAAGATCAGATTAGAGCGCGCCAGTATGATGATCCATATTTGCTTGTTCTTCAGGATCGGGTCCGTCGTGGTGATGCCACAGATGCGGTTATTGGTGATGATGGGGTCATGAGGATGCAGGGCCGGATTTGCGTGCCCAATTTAGATGGGCTTCGAGATTTGATTCTAGTAGAGGCTCATAGTTCGCGGTATTCTATCCATCCGGGTGCCGCAAAGATGTATCAGGATTTGAGGAAGCATAATTGGTGGAGGAGAATGAAGAAGGATGTCGTGGAGTTTGTGGCTCGGTGTCTCAACTGTCAGCAGGTCAAGTGTGAGCACCAGAGACCTGGTGGATTGCTTCAGAGGTTTGCTTTCCGGAGTGGAAGTGGGAGCGGATCACCATGGACTTCGTAGTTGGACTCCCACAGACTTCGAGGAGGTTTGATGCTATATGGGTTATTGTGGATCGGCTGACTAATTCCACGCACTTCATTCTCGTTGGTACTACATATTCATCGGAGAGGGAGATTGTCCGTTTGCATGGGGTTCCAGTTTCTATCATTTCCGACAGAGGCACTCAGTTCACATCTCAGTCTTGGAGAGCCGTGCAGAGAGAGTTGGGTACTCAGGTTGAGTTGAGCACATTGTTTCATCCTCAGACCGACGTGCAGTCGGAGCGTACCGTCCAGATTTTGGAGGACATGTTGCGTGCTTGTGTGATTGACTTTGGTGGTTCATGGGATCAGTTTCTGCCACTAGCGGAGTTTGCATATAATAATAGCTATCAGTCGAGTATTCGGATGGCTTCGTATGAGGCCTTGTATGGTAGGAGGTGTAGATCTCCAGTTGGTTGGTTTGAGCTGGGCGAGGCTAGGCTAATGGGCACATACTTTGTTCAGGATGCTTTGAGTAAGGCAAAGTTGATTCAGGAGCGGCTTCGCACGGCATAGTCTAGGCAGAAGAGTTATGTGGACCGGAAGCTCCGAGATGTGTCTTTCATGGTTGGGGATAAGGTATGCTGAAGGTGTCACCCATGAAGGGTGTTATGAGATTCGGGAAGAGAGGGAACATGAGTCCCAGGTTCATTGGGCCATTTGAGGTACTTGAGAGGGTTGGGGAGGTGGCTTATAGGTTTGCTATGCCTCCCAGTTTATCGATTATTCATCCAGTATTCCATGTTTCGATGCTCCGGAAGTATGTTGGTGACCCTTCCCATGTTTTGGACTTCAGCACGGTTCAGCTCGAGGGTGATATGTCATACGAGGTAGAGTCAGTGGCTATATTGGGTCGACAGGTCAGGATGCTGAGATCTAAGGATATAGCTTTAGTGAAGTTTCAGTGGAGAGGGCAGCCGGTGGAGGATGCCACCTGGGAGACCGAGCGCGAGATGCGGGTCAGATATCCTCACTTATTCGAGGCTCGAGGTATGTTTCTAGACCCATTCGAGGACGAACGTTTGTTTAAGATGGGGAGGATGTAACGATCCGGCCGATCGTTCTGTGAGATTTACCCCATTTCCCCTATTTATGCATTTGTTATGTATCGGTATCTTGTTTTTGATGTGTTGGATCAGCTGGTTTGGGTCTGGAGTAGTTATGGTGAGAGTTTAGGCATTTAGCCTTTTAAAGTAGCCTAATAGTTGAGAAAGTCAACTGAGAGTTGACTTATTGGTAGACGACCTCGGAATGTGGATTTTATGGATCGAATAGCTTCACTAGGTGATTAGGGACGTAGGAGTGTGTTCGGAATATTTTTGTGATGTCAGGTGTAGAATTAGGCTTGAATCGGCGAAAGTTAATTTTTGGCGATTTCCGGTCGGCAGTGGAAAATAGTCTATCGAGGTCGGAATGGAATTTTGGAAGTTGGAACAGTTTTGTAATGTCATTTTGGATATGTCTGCAAGATTTCAGGTTTATCGGAGGTGTTTTGGTTGGTTTCGGCGTAGTTGGCAAATTTTAGAAGTTTCAAAGTCCTTAGGCTTGAATTTGACGTAAATTTGGTGTTTTCGTGTTGTTGTTGGTGTTCCGAAGGCTCGACTAAGTTTGAATGATGTTATGGGATATGTGGGTATGTTTGGTTGGGGCCTCGAGGAGCTCAGGATTTATTCATGGTTGACGGGAAGTTGGAGTGATTTTTGGAAAGTCTGTTGTGCTGGTTGCTGGTGTTTTCGGACCTGCGAAAGGGGGAGTCGCATGTGCGATCACGCAGGAGCGGAAGGTGAGGTCGCAGGTGCGAAGTCTGGCTGTGTAGGAGAGGTCCACAGGTGCGCGGTGTTTGTCGCGCCTGCGATGTTGCAGGTGCGTAAGGTTGGTCGCAGGTGGGAGACTTTGTCCGTTAAGTTGGTTATTGTAGGTGCACACCCTGGGACCGCAGGTGCGGGTCCGCAGGTGCGACCAGTTTTCCGCAGGTGCGGAAATGACTATGCAGAACAGTATAAAAGGACCCCCTCCACGAAATGTATTAAGTTTTCATCAATTTGCATGCGGGGGAGTCCATTGAAGGGGGCTTTGAGAAGGGCTTTCCATGTTCTTCAACAAAGGTGAGTTCTTTGATTTGTTAATCCCGTTCCTATGCTATTTTATTGAGATTAGGCTTGAAAATTTAAGGATTTGGGTAAGAAAAGTTGGAAAAATGGGAGGAAGGAATTGGGATTTCTTTTGAGATTTTGGAATGGCAATTGTGGTACGAATTTAGTGTTCTTGGTATATATGGAATCGTAGGAGGACGAGGTTTCCAGTGATGTAAAATTTTTGGATTCCAAGACGTCGGCCCGGGGCTCGGGTTTGGCCGAATTTCAAGATTTTTGTTTAATTTGATGATTTTCGATTGGATTATGTTCCATGAGTATATATTGATGATGTTAACTGGTTTTTGGCTAGATTCTGAGAAATCGGGAGCCAATTTGAGGGGCAAAGGAATCGCGGAGTAGCGTCGCGGACCGGTAGAGGTAAGTAATGGTCTTAAATTTTGTCCTGAGGGTATGGAACCCCGGACTACATTATTTTCTCACTGAATTTTGGAATGGCGCACATGTCGGATGACGAATATATGGCGCGTACTAATTTTTGGATGGGACTAGGTCCTCTCCGCGGCGACTAATGAGTTGCATNTTTTACTCAGCATCATTGTGCATACTGTTTTATTTGAAACTCAGCCTGATTTACACTACATGAGCATTAAAATGATGTTTTCGGGTCGAGTACCCCGTTCTATTACTTCGCCCGAGGGGCTTTTTGAGTGGTTCCACCGAGTGTGACCGAGGGCCAGGAGTGATGGTGAGGTGCTGAGTGATATTAGCGCTTGGGATGAAGGAGCCCGTCCGAAGTCTGTACACACCCCCAATGAGCGCACCGAGTGTGAGTGATTGAGTGATTGGAGGCATGAGTGGCTGTGAGGTGCTGAGTGATTGTGAGGTGCTGAGGGATTGTGAGGCATGCCCGAGGGGCTGATTATGAAACATATTTTTGCCCGAGGGGCTAATTATGATTTTACTACATTCATTTTGCATACCAAATCTTTGTTTTAAAGTTGTTAAAAATGTGCATTGTTTTAAGGACTTTTATGAAGTTGATTTATAAGGCATGATGATTTCGTATATCTATGTATACTATTGGAAAGTAAGGTTGTGTTTATTGTGACTTGATGGCAACGATTTTTATGTGATTCATTGCTACTTAGACTTGATTTATCTCCATTACTACTGAGTTGGCGTACTCACATTACTCCCTGCACCTTTGTGTGCAGATTCAGGAGCAGAGATTGAGCATTAGCTTACATACATATATCGCAGCGGAGCCGGATTGTGGGGATTTAGAGGTAGTTGTTCAGCGTTCGCAGCATCTCTGCTTTCCCTTCCTATTGTATTTATCTTTTATTCGGAGTTTTTTATCATAATACTTTATTTTGGATTATATCACTAGATGCTCATGACATGTTGGTTCTGGGTTTTGAGGATGGCGGTACTGTATATATATAAAACTTTCCTATTATGTTAAGTAAACTTCATGTATATTGTTATGAATTGCTTGAATCTTAAATGGGATTTTCAAAAGAAATTGTGAATACGCGGTAGTCGGCTAGCCTAGTTCCACGATAGGCGCCATCACGGCCGGTTAGGATTTGGGGTCGTGATAGGGTTCCCCCATCACTTATCATCACTCTCGGAGTGCCGAACCTTGTAAAGATATGCTTTTTCACAAACTTGACCACATCCTTGACATCATTGGTAGGAACACTTCGACACATAATCAACTGCCGCCAAAATATACTTACACCCACTGGACGAGGGAAACAGACCCATAAAATCAATTCCCCAAACATAAAAAATTTGAACCTCCATAATACCGTTCAATGGAATCTCATGCCTTTTCGTAATTGTTCATGCTCTCTGGCACCTATCACATCTCCTCACGAACTCATGGGCGTATTTAAACACTATAGGCCACTAGAAAATTGATTGCAACACCTTAGCTGCTGTTTTGTCACCCGCATGATGACCACCATAAGGCGATGCATGGCATTCATGTAAGATATCATTTATTTCAGATTCAGGCTCACATATTCTCATTAATTGATTAATACAAGATTTGAACAGGAATGGCTCATCCCACACATATGACCTCACATCTCACAAGAACTTCTTTTTAGCATAAAGTTCACGATCGGGCGGCATTTCTCCACTCGCCAGATAGTTCACAAAATATGCATACCATGGCACCTCCCCAACAGTAATGGCCAGCAATTGCTTATCCGGGAATGCTTCCTCTATAACATCTCCCTCAGCTACATGATTCCGAGTTTCTAACCTGGATAAGTGATCAGCCACTTGATTCTCTATTCCTTTACGGTCTCGGATCTCCAAGTCAAATTCCTGCAAGAGTAAAACCCAATGGATTAGCCTTGGTTTAGCATCTTTTTTTCAAATAAATACCTGATGGTTGCATGGTCTGTGTAGACGATGACTTTGGTGCAAACCAAATAGGCGCGAAATTTATCGAACGCCCACACTACATAAAGCAAATCCTTTTTTGTCACAGTATAATTTATTTGAGCGGGAGTGAGAGTCTTGCTTGCGTAGTAAATGGAGTAAAATATTTTACTCCCCCTCTTACCCAATACGACCCCAATTTCACCATCATTGGCATCACACATCAGCTCAAATGGCTCGTTCAAGTCAGGAGCCACTATGATTGGTGCACTCACTAACTTCCTTTTTAGCTCCTCGAATGTTTTTAGATAAACATCGTCAAAGTTGAACAACACATCCTTCTCTAATAACCTACACAAAGATGAGGAAAATTTTTAGAACCTTTATAAATCGACGATAAAAACTTGCATGTCCCAGAAAACTCCTAACTCCTTTTACTGAAATCGGTGGTGGCAACTTTCCAATTGCTTCCACCTTAGCCTTGTCAACTTCCAGTCCATTTTTGGACACCTTGTGTCCCAGCACTATAACTTCACGTACCATAAAATGACACTTTTCCCAATTCAATACCAGATTAGTCTCCTCACACCAGGCAAGCACTTAAGCAAGATTTGTTAAACATTCATCAAAAGAAGGACCAAACACAGAAAAATCATCCATAAAAACCTCCACAAACCATTCCATCATATTGGTGAAAATAGCCATCACACATCTTTGAAAAGTTGCAAGTGCATTACACAACCCGAAGGGCATTACTTAAATGCATAAGTGCCATAAGGGTATGTAAAAGTGGTTTTTTCTTGATCTTCCGGGGCAATAGCAATCTGATTATACCCCGAATAGCCATCAAGGAAATAATAGTATTCCTCTCCGGCTAACGTGTCAAGCATTTGATCAATGAAGGGGATAGGGAAATCATCTTTTTGTGTAGAATTATTTAAACTTCCTACAGTCTATGCATATTCACCAACTAGTCACAGTCCTAGTTGGGATTAATTAATTTTGTTCGTTCACTACAACAGTCATACCCCCCCCCCTTTACACATTAAACATGGCTTACCCACTTGCTATCGGAGATAGGAAACATTATACCTGCGTCGAGCCACTTATTTACTTCTTTTCTTACCACCTCTTTCATGATTGAATTTAGGCGGCATTGATGCTCCACGCTAGGCCTGTGACCCTCCTCCATAAGTATTTTGTGCATACAGAGAAGGCCGATTGGCCTATCCAGAGGCTCAAATTGGGATCTTTCTCTTATGGATTCGCACAATGCATCCAGAATTTGCAACATCTCCTCAACCTCTTCTTCAAGTTCCAAGTGATTGAACAACGTCAATGCCTTTTCTAGTGCATCTTCTTTAAACGCCCTTGGCTCTACAGCTATTTCATTTATCTCCACCACTAAAATCATAGTCATCTCCTCATAATGACGAGGCAATTGAATGGCTCGGTATACATTGAAGACTGTTTCTTCATTATCCACCCTCAGGATCATCTTACCTTCTTGGACTTTGATAATTACATCTCCAGTGGCCAAAAGAGGTCGTCCCAAGATGATAGGAACTAACTCATCAGCCACGTAATGTAGGATGATAAAATTTGCAGGAAAAATAAACTTCCCAATCTTCAGTAAGACGTCCTCAATTACCCCCTCACGATAAACATAAGATCTATTAGCTAACTGTAGCATCACCGTGATGGGTCTCAGAGCTCCTACGCCCAATTTTTTTAACACTGACAACGGCATCAGATTGATAGTTGCACCCAAATCACAACAAGGCCCTACCCACATCAAATTCACCAATCCTCATGGGGATGGTAAAACTACCGGATCCTTAAGCTTTTGTGGAAGCTTATGTTGAATCCTGGAAGTGCATTCCTCAGTAAGTTCTACGATATCAAACTCAGTTAACCTCCTTTTATTTTCCACTATGTCCTTAATATATTTTGTGTATTTTGGGACCTCACGGAGCATGTCCACCAAAGGGAAGTTCAAGTGTATCTGCTTCAGCATATCTAGGAATTTGTGAAACATGTGGTCTTCATTTTTTTTTCTCAATATTTGAGGGAAAGGGGGTGGAACCCTCTCTGATATTTTTTCAGACTCTTTTTTGTTTCTCTCATCTACCTCTACAGGTTTTGGCACTCTTTCTTCTTCGAGCGCGGACTGCTTCTTTTTCTTCTTAGGAACTTCTACCAACTCTCTCCCATTTCTCAAAGTCACTGCATTGACTTGAGGATTTTTCTCTGTATCACTTGGAAGAGCTCCAGTAGGTTTAGTATTCTGATTCTTAGTTATTTCCCAAACTGCCTCTTTGGATTTTTGAATTCTGTGCACAATTGTTGATTGTCTACCAAGAGCTATTTCATCATGTCAATCAAACTCTCATCTGCTTGCTGTGGAGCTTGAGGTGGATGATTTTAATTCTCCTGAGGCTTGATATTCTGATTTCCACCCCAAGAAAATTTAGGATGATTCCTCCAGTTCGGGTTGTATATATTACCATATTGACCATTTTGATTCATTGGCCCTCTAGCTTGTTTCCCGACGTAGTAGATGGATTCAAGATTCACGGGGCATATTTTTCTTGTGTGACCTTCATCACATAACTCGCATTTAGTAGACATCTGTTGCACATGTTGCATCTGTTATCAGTGGTGCATTGTCATTTTATTCATCTGTTTCGCTAATCTCGCTGTATATGTTGTCATTGCTGAAAAATCATCAAGCTCGATCACACCTGCTGCCTTTTGTTTAAGTGCTCTTCATGGTTCCCCATCTCTTTGCCAATTATTATCATTAGAAGTGAAAATGTTCAGCAGGATCTGGATCTCACTATACGGTCTCTCCATGCAGCTAACCCCACATGTTGCATCAAGATTCATCTTTGATGCCTCGTCCAACCCATCAACGAAAGTGTGACCCAACACCTCATCATTCTGACAATGATGTGGCAGTCTCTGATTAGCTTATTGTATCTTTCCCAAGCTTGTTAAAGAGTCTCACCATCTCTTTGCTGAAACCCAAGAATCTGGCTCCTCAGCGACTTTGTCTTCTTCGTGGGAAAAAACTTGATTAAGAATTTTCTTGCTAGATCATCCCAATTGTGGATTCAGTTCGCAGGCTCCTTTTGTAACCATTCCTTAGCTTCCCCCATCAGTGAAAAGGGAAATAATGCCAGCCTGACATAGTCCTTGAAAACGTTCGGATAATTGTAAATGTTTGTAATTTCCAAGAAGTTCTGAATGTGCTTATGTGGGTCTTCATGAGATAGACCCGCATATTTCCCTGTGGATTGAATCAGCTGTACCATATACTGTTTGAGTTCAAAGTGACCCTTGATGCCAGACTTGACAATCGCCTGAGTCATAAGAGCCAGATTGGGCCTTGCAACTTCCATCACCGGACGCTCTTCATTACCGGCCATCTCTATTGGGTATGGTTGAACTACGATGTCCAACTCTCTTTCAATTCTAGTTCTAGTTTCGACTTCCCTCCTCACTCTCTGAAGTGTTCGGTTGATTTCAGGATCAAGAGGAAGGAAATTGTTTGTGCTTATACTCCTCCTCATTCAAAATAGCATGCGTTGTCACAAATAGAGCAAACTAAAAATTAACACTTGAACAAGTAACGAATAAAAGCTAAGTCAAATAAACAATCAATAACTAAGTCCCTGTCGACGGCCCGCCAAAAACTTGTTGGTTCCCCAAGTACACGCAAGTATACGTGGCCGTCAAGTAATAAAGTGATTTGAAAGTCGTATGTCGAACCCACAGAGACTTAGATCAATTGTCAACTAAGTAAACTAAAATCAGTTAATTTTCTATGATATTTAAGAGTGATGTTTTTCTATTAATATATTATTGCAGAAATTAAACTAGTAACAACTAATTTATCAAGAATGCGAATGTGTATGATGAGATTTTACTTAGAGGAGAATTAAAGAAACAACCACAAAATGATAATCCGAATTAACAAAGATATAATTAATAAACCTTAATAATCATGTCAACCACAATCCTAGAACTAGAATGCTAAGACACTCATATTCGTATTAACAATTTTTCAAGTATTTTTCATAAAAAAATTACAAAGAAAAGGTGAAGGAATGAAGAACTCGATGATTTTCTCCTCCAAGAATGTTCCCAACTTCTTCTCCCCTTCAAAAGTCACGTTCCTCCTTCACAAGTCACGTCCCCCCTCACAAAAGTGAGTTTAAAGACTATTTATATGGGAATAGGGTTAGCATAGGGTGAAATAATACAAGCCCACTTCGAAACAACCTTTTAGGTTAGCTCGTTCACTCTCTCGGGCGCACGTGAGAGTGAACGAGCAATGTTCTTCTCTGTTTATTTTTGGTTGTTTATCAGTGCAATTGAGATTTGAGTAGAGTGGATGACTCTCGAGAATGGTTCTAATGGATTCAAGATTTATATGTAGCAATTGAGAATTTTGCAGATTTGTATGTGGCTAGAATCTGATATTTAAGTTGGACATTATCGAGACTTGTGGCATTTCTATATCGTTATGGATTCAACATTTCAGCATTCAGGAAGGTGAAAGAAACGGTTTTGGATCCACAGAAGTTCTCTTCAGAGTGGTATCTCGATTGTGGTACTTTTAGGGTACTTAAGAAGGAATTCAGCGGCTTATGGGCCTTAGGGCGGTGTGGTTATATGCTAGAGTTCATGGGGTGAGTTTTGGTTAAGGATCGTGGTATTTTGGTAAGGAGAAGTGTTAACTTGAGGGTAATTCGGGAGGAGCTCAGAGAAATAGTACAACTTGATAATAGGTTGGATCAATACAGTAATGGGTATGATCAGTTCTTTGGGTACTTATGAGGTGGGAGTCTCTATAGGTGTTTCGTGGTAATTCTCTTGGGTTTTGGTGACCTGCATGACTTGGTTGAGTTAGAGGGATTCGGTTCTGATAGTTTGGTTATGTTCAAATGGATTCCAAAGAGTTCTCGATAATTTCTACCACGATTTGAGATGGATATTTCCTATTGGTGTGAGGAATATGTTACGTATTGGGATGTTCTCCGGGATGAGATCAAATGGAAGGTTTATGACTGATCGGGTATGTATTCTTCTTGTGACTCATAGTTGATTAGGAGATTCTTGAACTCTTCACAAGATAGAATGGTATATGCGGTGTGTTGAGTGGGATTGAGATTTGCATGTGCAAGGTCACAGGTCAATTTGGAGGAAGGACATAAAATTCATAAGCAGCATGGACGGTATTCGATGTTTAGATGAATGCTATTACTACTTGGAATTGCTTGAGAAGGGTGCGCATTTTAGAAGGTGCATTGTGTTTTCACTTGCAGATGCTTCATTTGTATTCCGGTACTCACCTGGTTGATCGACTGTTGATACTCGAATTTTTCTATGTGGCGCGGAAGAATTATAAAAGTATTCCTCGTGGAATGATTGTGTAAGAGAGATGTGTTAGTAATTTGAGTGGTGGAGTTGGGATAAGATAAGGTGATTCGTTTGTTTATTATGGATTTGGAGGCTGGGAGTTCTCAAAAATAGATTGTTTCATGGTTGTGGACTGTGAAGTGGTGGCCAGAGCTAGCCAGATGATATTAAGTGTTATGATTCAGTTATTGTGGACCTTCGTAGGGTTACTTATCTATTGTGGGTGGCCAGAGTTGATTAAGGGTTCATTGATAGGCCCAATAAGTATGTTTATTCTACATCGGGTCAGATTGGTTGACTCTGACTACCATTGTGAGGGATGTGCCATTCCATTAGAGGGGAGCTTATTCGTGATCTGATATGATCTATGTGTTACTCTTTTATGCTACGGGGGGTTGTTATTTGTTGGTTATAAGCACTCCTGGTGCAATTCTGTTTGGGTCTTATAGCAGAATTTGGGCGAGATGGATATTAGGGTGATGAATGATTGATTGTGCATTTGGTTATGTTCTCTCCGGACTGTGGTATATTATGCTATCTACTTCTCCGTGGTTATGGTCATGCACCTTGGGAACTTGATGTCAAATTGCACGCGGTTGTTGGTTTTGAGCATGGTGGCTCAAGGTATCTCATATGGGCCAGTGTTTGGATGGGTTCGCGCATTACGGCAGAGTTATGTTGAGATATGGCCCTTTGTGTTAGATTCGTGTGTTATGGTTATAAGGTGTGTGATGGATTTTTAGCATTGCGTTTTGGTGGTACTTGTTGAGATTGCGGGACGGTTCTCTCATTTGAGTTATTTTCCATGTTTGAATATATTTGAATTGTTGTGTATTGGTGCACGGATTGCACAATTTGTGGCTGTGTGTAGTATTGGTGAGGCATGTCAGTAGATTAGCTTGTATTTGATAAGATGAGGTCGTCGGAACTAGAATGGGTGCTATCTGATTTGATTGCGGTATATTTTAAAGGATAATGTTGCTGATCAGCTTAGAAATTGGATATAGTTCTTGTCAAAGGATATGAAGCTCCATGACTTGTTGATCTGATGAATGGTTATGAGTTTCTGTGTGTTTCTTTCATCATCTGCAGTACAAAAAGGCTTTTGAACGAGGTTTTATTTGACATGAGGTTTATTACCGGTAATGGGTTGTTTTGAGCAGCTAGTGTGATCAGAAGTTTTGCTACGAGTATGCGAGTCGTGTGGTATGTTAGGTTATTACATCTTGGGTTATGTTTATGGCTTGATACAGCTTGTTCCGACTTATACAGTGTGTAGATGCGAAGTTTGAGTATTTAGTAAATTCCGGATGTTGAAAATTGGATTTTGTGGTTTACGGACTAAGGTTGAAGTAATGATTTTCAGTTATGTTGTGTTTTCGGGCCTATATGGAATATGGTGACGGGATATCACTCCCGAGAATGTGCATGGTAAGGTTACACGGCATTTTGACGGCTTAGGAACAACTCTTGGCACGTTTGAGGACAAAAGTATGTTTAAGTGGGGGAGAATGTAACGACCCGATCGGTCCTTTTGAGCATTTGCACTTTGCCTGGTAGTTTGGGGGCACGAGTAGCTCCACATGATGTATTAGGATTTGTGTGCAAAATTTGAGTTCATTCCGAGTTGATTTGATTTGTTTCAGCACGAGTTTTTTTGGAAGTCGAAAGTTCGAAAGTTCATTAAGTTTGATTTGAGGTGCGTTTCGTCATTTCGATGTTGTTATGCGTGATTTGAAACCTCGAGTAGGTCCGTATTATGTTATGGGACATGTTGGTATGTTCGTACAGGGTCTCTAGGGGCTCGAGGGAGTTTCGAATAGGTTTGGGTTGTGTTGCTCTCATTTTTCTTATGTTTCAACGTCGTTTCTTCAAGCATAAATGGTAGCACATTAAACAAATGAGCTCCGTTTTTTGTTTTAATTAAAGCATTAGATCCATATCGTAACTACAGAGCCATAAAAAAATAATCGTCGATTTGAACATCGTATGAGGATTTTATGATCATTTTACTAAGAATTGGGTCGCCAGATTTTTCAGATCAATTACGAAATTGCCACTGACTTGGTATTTAATAATCTGCACTATTTTCAAATATTGAAACCAACATATCTCCTTTATTATAAGGTCAAATGGAGTGATGAAAAAGCCTAGCTTGACTGAAATTTCACAAGGAATACATTGGAGGCATCAAAAGTGAGTTTCAGGATCATTTGTCACACAAAACGAGACATAACAACTGGGCAAAAATACTTAATATCGAAGGTTTGTTCATTTGGTCATATTTGAGTTGGGGAGCTCGGATTTGGACAATTTTTGGAGGCGATTTTCACCATATGGATTAGAGTAAGTGTTCTATACTCGATTTTGGTTATATTTCATGAATCCATCTTCATTTTTGGCATTTGATTGATGATTTCAAAGTGAAATTTGGGGGGGTTGTCTAAAATTTTATAAAGTGAATTTTTGAATTTTGAACATCGATTTTGAGTCGGATTTGATTGAAACTAGTATGGTTGGACTCGTAATTGAATGGGTTGTCAGATTTTGTGAGTATTTTTTTGGTTCTGAGGTGCGGGCTCGGGTTTGACTTTTTGGTCAATTTTAGGATTTTGATTGAAGATTCAACCTTTATCGGTTTGTTTCCTTTGGCATTATTTGATGTATTTGAGTTTCTTTTGGCTAGTTTCGAGCCGTTAGGAGATTGGTACGCGTGGGATGGCATTTTTGGAGTATCGTTTGGCTTGTTCGGTATTGGATTTGGCTTGTTCAAGGTAAGTAACACTTCTAAATTTGGTGCTGAGGGTATGAAATTACGAACGTGTTATGTGATTAATGTTGAGGTTACGCGTATGCTAGGTGGCGGGCGTGTAAGCGTGCACCGTGTTAATTATGATTATTTGATTTCGTGAAACTGTGTAGCCATCTTATCTGAACATCATGTTTAGGCTATATGCTGGTACTAGCAAAGAATCAGATAAAAATCAATGTCATCAAATCACAATATACACAGCCTTACTATCCAATAGCATACATAGATATACGAAATCATCATGCCTTAGAAATCAACTTCATAAGAGTTCTTAAAATAATGCACATTTTTAACAACTTTAAAACAAAGATTTGGTATGCAAATGAATGTAGTAAAATCTTAACTAGCCCTCAGGAAAACATGTTTCATAATCAGCCCCTCGGGCATGCCTCACAATCCCTCAGCACCTCACAATCACTCAACACCAGACGGCCACTCATGCCTCCCAATCACTCAATCACTCGCACTCGGTGCGCTAACTGGGGTGTGTACAGACTCCGGAGGGGCTCCTTCAGCCCAAGCGCTAATATTACTCAGCACCTCACCATCACTCTTGGCCCTCGGCCACACTCGGTGGAACCACTCGAAAAGCCCCTCGGGCAAAGTAGTAGAACGGGGTACTCGACCCGAAAACATCATTTTAATGCTCATGTAGTGTATATCAGGCTGAGTTTCAAATAAAAAAGTATGCACAATGATGCTGAGTAAAACCATCAACAGGTAGTGAGGAAAACAGTAGTAAAACGCCCTCAAAGGGGTCTAAACAGATCGGCACGAGGCCCCAAACACGGCTCATAGCCCAAATATCACAAATGTTTAGAACATAATTTAACACAAGTTTGAGTAAATATGCAACTCATTAGTTGCCGCGGAGAGGACCTAGTCCAATCCAAAAACCAGTACGCGCCACATGTTCGTCATCCGACATGTGCGCCATTCTAAATTCAGTGAGAAAATAATGCAGTACGGGGTTCCATACCCTCAGGGCAAAATTTAAGACCATTACTTACCTCTACCAGGACGCGATACTAGTCCGCTATTCCTTTGCCCCTCAAATTGGCTCCCGATTGCCCCGAATCTAGCCAAGACCAGTTCAACATCATTAAAATATACTCAACGAACACAACCCAATCGATAATTATCAATTTAATAAAAAATCTCAAAACTCGGAAAAACTTGAGCCGCGGGCCCACATCTCGGAATTCAATAATTTTTACATCATTAGAAACCCCGTCCTCCCACGATTCTACACATACCAAGAACACTAAAATCTGACCACAATTGTCATTCCAAAACCTCAAAAGAAATCCCAATTCTTTCCTTCCATTTTTCCATCTTTTTCCTAACCAAATCCTTAAATTTTCAAGCCTAATCTTAACAAAATAGCATAGGAACGGGATTAACAACCAAGGAACTTACCTTTGCTGAAGAACGTTGAAATTGTTTTCAAAACCACCTTCAATGGACTCCTCCCGCATGCAAATTGATGAAAACTAATAAATTTCGCGGAGGGGTCCTTTTTATACTGTTTTGCACAGNAAATTTTCAAGCCTAATCTTAACAAAATAGCATAGGAACGGGATTAACAACCAAAGAACTTACCTTTGCTGAAGAACTTTGAAATTCTCTCTCAAAACCACCTTCAATGGACTCCTCCCGCATGCAAATTGATGAAAACTAATAAATTTCGCGGAGGGGTCCTTTTTATACTGTTTTGCACAGTCATTTCCACACCTGCGGACAATTGGCCGCACTTGCGGTCCCAGGTGCGCACCTGCGAGACTCACTTAACTGGCCAATTCTTGCACCTGTGACCTTTTTCTCCACTCCTGCGTAACTGCTCCTGCGACTCCCCTTACGCAGGTGCGAAAACACCAGCAAACCAGCAAAACAGATTTCCAAAAATCACTCCAACTTCCCGTCAACCATCCGAAATCCATCCCGAGCCCCTCGGGGCCCCAACCAAACATACCAACACACCCTATAGCATTATTCCAACTTAGTCGAGCCCTCGAAACACCAAAAACAACATGAAAACACCAATTTTTCATCAAATTCAAGCCTAAGAATTTTGAAACTTCTAAATTCGCCAAATACGCCGAAACCAACCAAAACACCTCCGATTAACCTAAAATTTTGCAGACATATCAAAAATGACATTATGAAACTGTTCCAACGTCCGGAAATTCATTCCGACCTCGATATCCTATTTTCCACTGCTGACCGAAAATCTCTAAAAACTAACTTTCGCCACGTCAAGCCTAATTCTACACTGGACATCACAAAAATATTCTGAACACACTCCTAAATCCCAAATCACCTAACGAAGCTATTCGAGCCATAAAATCTTCATTCCAAGGCCGTTTACCAATAAGTCAACTGAGTTGACTTTCTCAACTATTAGTCTACTTTAAAAGGATAAATGTCTAAACTCTCACCATAACAACTCCGGACCCAAACCAACTGATCCAACACATCAAAAATAAGATAGCGATACATAACAAATGTAGAAATAGGGGAAATGGGGTACATCTCACGGAACGACCGTTCGGGTCATTACATCCTCCCCCTCTTAAACAAACGTTCGTCCTCGAACGGGTCTAGAAACATACCTGGAGCCTCGAATAAGTGAGGATATTTGTCCTGCATCTCCTGCTCGGTCTCTCAGGTGGCATCCTCCATCGGCTATCCTCTCCACTGAACCTTCACCAAAGCTATATCCTTAGACCTCAGCTTCCTGACCTAACGACCAAAAATAGCCACTGGCTCTACCTCATATGACATATCACCCTCGAGCTGAACCGTGTTGAAGTCCAAAACATGGGAAGGGTCACCAACATACTTACGAAGCATCGAAACATGGAATACTGGATGAATACTCGATAAACTGGGAGGCATAGCAAGCCTATAAGCCACCTCCCCAACCCTCTGAAGTACCTCAAATGGCCTAATGAATCTGGGACTCAGCTTTCCTCTCTTTTCGAATCTCATAACACCCTTCATGGGTGACACCTTGAGCAACACCTTATCCCCAACCATGAAAGACATATCTCGGAACTTCCGTTCCGCATAACTCTTCTGCCTAGACTGCGCCATGCAAAACCGCTCCTGAATCAACTTTGTCTTACTCAAAGCATCCTGAACCAAGTCTGTGCCCAATAGCCTAGCCTCGCCCGGCTCAAACCAACCAACCGGAGATCTACACTACCTACCATACAAGGCCTCATACGGAGCCATCTGCATACTTGACTGATAGCTGTTATTATATGCAAACGCTTCTAGTGGCAGAAACTGATCCCATGAGCCACCAAAGTCAATCACACAAGCACGCATTACGTCCTCCAAAATTTGAATGGTACGCTCCGACTGCCCGTCGGTCTGAGGATGAAACGCTGTGCTCAACTCAGCCTGAGTACCCAACTCTCTCTGCACGGCTCTCCAAAACTGAGACGTGAACTGAGTGCCTCTGTCGAAAATGATAGAAACTGGAACCCCATGCAAATGGACAATCTCCCTGATATAAATCTCAGCTAACCTCTCCGATGAATACGTAGTACCAACGAGAAATGAAGTGCGCGGACTTGGTCAGCCAATCCACAATTACCCATATACCATCAAACCTCCTCGAAGTCTGTGGGAGTCCAATTACGAAGTCCATGGTGATCCGCTCCCACTTCCACTCCGGAATATCAAACGTCTGAAGCAATCCACCAGGTCTCTGGTGCTCATACTTGACATGCTGACAGTTGAGACACCGAGCCACAAACTCCACGACATCCTTCTTCATTCTCCTCCACCAATAATGCTGTCTCAAATCCTGATACATCTTCGCGGCACCCGGATGGATGAAATACCGCGAGCTATGAGCCTCTGCTAGAATCAAATATCGAAGCCCATCTACATTGGGCACGCAAATCCGGCTTTGCATCCTCATGACCCTATCATCACCAATAACCACATCTCTGGCATCACCGCGACATACCTTGTCCTGAAGAACAAGCAAATGTGGATCATCATACTGGCATGCTCTAATCTGATCGTAAAGAGAAGACCTGGAGGCTACACAAGCCAACACCCGCGGGGGCTCTGATAGATCCAATATCACCAAATGACCTGCTAGGGCCTGAACATCAAGAGCTAATGGCCGCTCTGCTACTGGAAGGTAAGCTAAACTCCCCAACCTCTCTCCTCTGCGACTCAAGGCATCGGCCACTACATTGGCCTTCCCCGGATGATATAAGATAGTGAGGTCATAATCTTTGAGGAGCTCTAACCATCTCCTCTGAGGCAAATTCAAGTCCTTCTGCCTCAGCAGATACTGCAAACTGCAATGATCAGTGAAAATCTCACACTGCACTCCATACAAATAATGCCGCCAAATCTTCAAGGCATGGACAATGGCAGGTGACTCAAGATCGTGCACTGGAAAATTCTTCTTGTGCACCTTCAGCTGTCTGGACGCGTAGGGAATCACCCTACCGTCCTGCATCAATACCGCTCCCAAGCCAACTCTGGAAGCATCACAATAAACTGTGTAAGAACCCGAACCAGCAGGCAAAACTAGTACTGGAGCTATGGTCAATGCTGACTTGAGCTTCTGAAAGCTCTCCTCACACTCATCAGACCATCTGAATAGAGCAGCCTTCTGGGTCAATCTGGTCAAAGGCGAAGCAATTGAAGAGAATCCCTCTACAAAGCGACGGTAATATCCCGCCAAACCAAGGAAACTCTTGATCTCTATAGCGGAGGATGGTCTGGGCCAACTCTGCACCGCCTCTATATTCTTTGGACCAACCTGAATCCCCTCACTAGACATCACGTGCCCCAAGAAAGCTACCGATCCCAGCCAAAACTCACACTTGGAGAATTTTGCATAAAGAATCTCCCCCCTCAATCTCTGCAGCACAACTCTCAAAATGCTGAGCATGCTCTACTTGGCTGCGAAAATAAACCAGGATGTCATCAATGAACACAATGACGAAGGAATCAAGATAAGGCTGAAACACGTTGTTCATTAATTGCATGAACGCAGCTGGGGCATTGGTCAGCCCAAATGGCATAACCAAGAACTCATAATGACCATACCTGGTCCTGAAAGCAGTCTTCGGAATATCAGAATCCCGAATCCTCAACTGATGATACCCAAGTCTCAAATAAATCTTGGAAAACACTATGGCTCCCTGAAGCTGGTCAAACAAATCATCAATGCGGGGCAAGGGATACCGGTTCTTCACTATAACCCTATACAACTGCCGATAGTCAATACACAAACGCATTAACCCATCCTTCTTCTTAACGAACAACACCAGTTCACCCCAAGGTGACACACTAGGCCGAATAAACCCCTTATCCAGGAGCTCCTAAAGCTACAACTCCTTCAGTTCCTTTATCTCCGTTGGTGCCATGCGATATGGTGGAATGGAAATAGGCTGAGTGTCTGGCACCAGGTCAATACCAAAATGAATATCCCTGTCAGGTGGCATGCCTGGCAGGTCTGCAGGAAACACATCCGGAAAATCACGGACCACAGGAACTGAATCAGTAGCGAGAGTTTCACCACCGACATCACTCACAAAGGCCAAATAAGATAAACACCCCTTTTCAACCATGCGCCGAACCTTCAGGTAAGAAATCACCCTGCTAGGCATATACACTGGAAGAACCTCTCCACTCAACCCTCAGACACCCTGCCATAGCTAAGGTCACGGTCTTAGCGTGACAATCAAGAACAACACGGCACGGAGATAACCAGTCCATGCCCAAAATCACGTCAAAATCAACCATGCTGAGTAACAGTAGGTCCACTCAGTTCTCCAGACCCCAAATAGATATAGTGCACGATCGATACACACGATCCACAACAACACTAGCCCCCGCCGGAGTCGACACATGAACAGAGGTGACTAGAGACTCATGGGGCATATCCAGAAAACCGGCAAAATATGAAGAAACATAGGAATATGTGGAACCAAGGTCAAATAAAGCTAAGGCATCACGGCAACAGACTGAAACAATACCTGCAATCACGGTATCTGAGGCCATAGCATCCGGCCTCGCTGAAAATGCATACATACGAGCCTGACCTCCCAATGCTCGACCTCCCCCTCTAGGGCGGCCTCTAGCTGACTGACCACCACCCGTGGCTGCCTGAGCGTGCAGTGAAGTGATTGGAGCTGAAGTCGAGGGATGGCCCCTCTGCTGAGAAGATCCACCAGAACGGCTGGGACACTGCCTCCACCCGTGCCCGAACTCTCTGCACTCAAAACAACTACTTGCAGCTGGAGGTGGGGACTAATAGAAACCCCTAGCACCTGTACGGCCACATGAAGACTCCTGTATAGATGAACCCTAACTGGAGGTGCTCGAGCTGCACTCTGAGCTGGGAGGGCACCAAAAGAAGTACGTCCTGACTGAAAACCACGGGGACCCTACCCCGAAGATGCACCACTATAAGCTGGCGGACTGATTGAGGAGGACTGAATGAACGGCCCCTACCCTGCTGAAACTGTCCCCAGAAGGGAGCACCACTGGAACTGTCCGAACCACGAGGCCTCTGGGCCTCCCTCTCCTCCTGCTCCTGGCGGCGAACAAACTCAATATCTCGAGCTATGTCAACAACTTGCTCGAATGAAGCACCCGATACTCTCTCTCGAGTCATAAACAACCGAAGCTAATAAGAAAGACCATCTAAGAAATCCCTCACCCTCTCCCTATTAGTAGGGATAATCTCATAAGCATGCCTAGCCAACTCGAAAAATCTCATCTCATACTGAGTGACTGATAACTCTCCCTGGCGCAGCTGCTCAAACTGCCTACGCTACTCCTCTCTGTGGGACTGAGGAACATACTTCTCCAAAAAGATCTCGGAGAACTGCTGCCAGGTAAGAGGTGCTGAACCAACCAGTCTACTCCTCTCGAAAGACTCCCACCAAGTAAAGGAAGCACCCGCAAACTGAAAGGTAACAAACGAGACCCCACTGGTCTCCACAATACCCTCGGTGCACAGTATCCTCTAGCACCTATCTAGAAATCCCTGGGCATCCTCGCCCTCTGTACCACTGAAAGTCGGAGGCTGAGTCTGCTGAATCTCTCCAACTTGCGCTACTCGTCCTCAGGCATATTAGGGACCACATAATCCTGAACCGGAGCAGCTGGCTGAGCTGGGGCTGCTCCCGGTGCCTGAATACCCTGTGCAACCTGCTCAGGTGCCTTGGCAGCTGGAGTCTGATTGCCTCCCCTGGTCTGAGTTGTGGTGGAAGAAGAAGATATGGCAACGGCCTGAGCAAAACCGGTGCATACTGACAATATCTGAGACAGGGCCTCCTGAAGACCTGAAATAACCATAGGCACTGCTGGTGCCTGAGCCTGTCCTGCTGGGACACCATCGGTGGGAACATGATCATGATCGATAAAGGTATCCTGAGGTACTTCCCCGGGTGCTGCGCTGGCTGGCCCCTACCTCTACCACGACCTCGACTGCGGCCTCGACCTCTTGCTGGTCTAGTCGGTGAATAGTCACCCTGATCGGTATGGCGTGTCCTCACCATCTGTGAGAGAATGAAACAACGTAAGTTTAGATTTCAAGAATCAATAGATCAGCACAAAAGAGTTCAAGAAAGATAGAATGTTTCCTACAAGTTCGGCAGCCTCTCGAAGATAAGTACAGACAACTCTGTACCGATCCGCAAGACTCTACTAAACCTGCTCATGACTGTTGAGTCCTAAGTAACCTAGGGCTCTGATACCAAACTGTCACGACCCCAAATCCTAACCGGCCGTGATGGCGCCTATCGTGGAGCTAGGCTAGCCGACTACCGCGTGCTCACAATTTCTTTTGAAAATCCTATTTAAGTTTCAAGCAATTCATAACAATATCTAGAAAGTTTCTTAATATAGTAGGCAAATTTTATATACAGTACTGCCATCCCCAAAACCAGGAGCCAACGTGTCATGAGTATCTTGTGAAATAAGCCAAAATAAAGTATTATGATACAAAACTCCGAATCAAAACTAAATAAAACAGGAAGGGAAAACTGGGATGCTGCGAACGCTGAACAACTAACTCTATATCCCCACGATCCGGCTCCGCTGCGATATATATATATATATATATATATATATATATATATATATATATATATAAAA
>ML380812.1:47251-127647 GCA_005239525.1 Nicotiana knightiana | reverse complement strand
TCACAGCGGAGCCGAATCGTGGGGATATAGAGGTAGTTGTTCAGCGTTCGCAGCATCCCTGATTTCCCTTCCTGTTGTATTTAGTTTTGATTCGGAGTTTTGTATCATAATACTTTATTTTGGCTTATTTCACTAGATGCTCATGACACGTTGGCTCCGGGTTTTGGGGATGGCAGTACTGTATATAAAATTTGCCTACTATATAAGAAACTTTCTGTATATTGTTATGAATTGCTTGAAACTTAAATGGGATTTTCAAAAGAAATTGTGAACACGCGGTAGTCGGCTAGCCTAGATCCACGATAGGCGCCATCATGGCCGGTCAGGATTTGGGGTCGTGACACTATCGTTCCTAAAAACATATCATGTTTCGGTTTGAAATCAACAGGTTTTTCACTATCATCATTTTCAGAAATACCTTTACTTTTATCATTAGATAACTCAGCTAGATAATTATTTTTCTCTATCTGAGTAATCATGTGATCACAAATCATTTGATTTTGTTTAAGAGACTTAATTTCTCTTTTCAAATTTTCAATTTCGACATTTAGATCGTCAAAAGAAGTATCTCTAGTTGGAGTACTTTTATTATTAAGACGGTTATTAATTTCGGACAAAGAATAGGGCGCGGAATATTCAAATCTGTTCTTTTGTTAATCAAAAGATTTTAAAGAACTAGAACTTGAATTTGCAGCCAAATTTATAATTTTTTCATGAAGTTTATCATCAGTAACTTCCTTTAAAAGCTCTATTACATTATCAGATGTAATAGTTTTCATGTTCAAATCTTGAAATTGAGATTGTAATTTGTAAAATTCATCATCATCACAAGTACATGTATCACCTTTGCAAGTTGTACAAACATTATCACGATTTTTATCACTATCCGATAATTCAAATAAAATGACTTTAGATTCATATTCTAATCCAGAAGTGTATAACAAACTACAAACCTTATCACGTAACTCATAGTCTAGTTCTACGGTTTTCAACTTTTGAAGCTTACAATTTGGAGCTATGTGGCCAAATTTTCCGCATTTGTAGCACTTGATATCAGCAAGATCTCGCTTAGACCTACTTTTTGCAAATCTAGTAGACTTACGATAGGTTTTCCTAGCTTCACGCTCTTCTTTGGATCTGTATCTCGATCTCTTCTTTTTATAAGGGCTATCAGGGTTACGATATCTATGATACCTATTTTTCTTTTTCTTACTATGAGTAGAACTCTCGGGTAAACCGAACTGGGTGCAAAAATCTGCTAATTGATTTTTCTCCCTAAGCCTATCTATCTTAAGCTGTCTAGACAATTTTAACTCATTACACAGGTTTAATCCTTCTTGTGTGCAAACTCCTATCAGTTTTCCATAAGTATAATCTTTATACGAGATTTCACTGTAGTTACCCCTTAGAGCTTTTCTTACTCTTTCAGCAAATAGAGAGGGAAGGCCATCTATAAACTGTCATGCCCCGAAATCCCACCATCGGGCCGTGATGGCGTCTAACGTTGAACCCGCTAGACAAGCCAACGTATACAGATAAACTAGCATTTTAACCTCAATCTAACAGAATAAACTAAAATAGTTCACAATTAAACAGCGGAAATAATTACGGTTTTAAGCTAAGTAAAGACAGTCATAATACAACAACGCGTAAATTTTCCCCAAAACCTGGAGTCACAAACTCACGAACTGTCTAAGAGTGCTAAATACAAGTCTAAAAGGAAATACATGTCTGCCTGTGAAACTAGAGGAAAAATTAAGACATAATCAATGACAAAGGAATGGAAGAGACGCCAAGGCCTACGAACGCCAGCGGGTATACCTTGAAGCCTCTATGATAAGCCGGAAGACACTCCCACTAATGATGTCCTCTGGGTCTGGCTGGGTAATCTGCACAACATAAAGAAGTGCAGGTATAGCATCAATACAACCGACCCCATGTACTGAGTAAGTGCCTAGCCTAACCTCGGCGAAGTAGTGACGAGGCTAGAACCAGAATACCGAGTGAACCTGTGCAGTTCAAATAAATAGATATACATATATACAACGGATAAGAAATATAGGGAGAAAACAATTAATAAATTAAGGGGAACATGCTGTGGGGAGATAACAGTCTCATATAGGAAATCTCAATAGGGAAAATAACATCAAAGCCAGCATATCAATAAGGACAAGAAATCACAAACTTGCACGACATCACCCTTTGTGCTTTTACTATGGTCCTCACTATGCAATGTATAATGTAATCAATGTAAATCATGGCACGACATCACCCTTCGTGCTTTTACTCTCTTTCCTCACTGTATAATCAATGAACATGGTACGGAATGGTACATCGTATGGCATGGCATCACCCTTCGTGCTTTACGCTCTTTCCTCACAATCTCAAACAATACACGGCATCACCCTTCGTGCTTTACACTCTTTCCTCACAATATCAAACAATGCACGGCATCACCCTTCGTTCTTTAACACTCTTCCTCACCCAAGCAGCAATCACAAACAAGGGCAAGGAAGTAAAAAGAATAGAAATAGAAATCCCGGCAAGGGAACAACAACAGAAATCTCAACATCCCAGCAAGGGAGACAATATCAAACAATGCACGGTATCACCCTTCGTGTTTTACCCTCATTCTTACCAAGACAAGTGCACGACATCACCCTTCGTGCTTTACTCTCATTCTCACCAAGACAAGTGCACGGCATCACCCTTCGTGCTTTAACACTCTTCCTCACCCAATCAGTAATCACAACCAAGGGCAAGGAGATAAACAGAATAGAAATAGAAATCCCGGCAAGGGAATAACAATTAAACAATTAAATCCCGGCAAGGGAACATAAACTAAACATTTAAATCCCGGCTAGGGAACATCAACTGCACAATTAAATCCTGGCAAGGGTATATTTCAATAACTCTTTCTCTTTCTTCACTTTCATTTCCATGATTTATTCTATTACTTGAGCAAATGCTTCAAAGGATGTAATATCTCATATTTCTTCATTAACTGTTTCATAATTTGAGCCAATGCTCCAAGGACGTAATATCTCACATTTCTTCTTTATTCGTTTCACAATTTGAGCCAATGCTCCAAGGATGTAATATCTCATATTTCTTCATTATTCGTTTCACAATTTGAGCCAATGCTCCAACAAAGTTTACATTATACGATTCCCTTCACATATTATTCACAACATATAGAAATCATCAATTAATCATGGAAATTACCACAAAATTAGAATATTCACAATATAAGGACTCACGGTCATGCTAGACACCAATGTATAGATACTCGTCACCATGCCTATACATCGTATTTGACAATTAGCAAGTAGCAAATTATACTCAACTCCTATTACCTCAAGCTAAGGTTAGACCAAACACTTACCTCTGGTCCAAAGTATAGCAATCAACCCTCTAACACCGCCTTTCCTTTAGAATTCGACTCCGGAATGGTATTATCTAGGAATAATCAACTCGAGTATATCAATAAGGATTCAAAGATTCAATTACATGGCATAATTATCCATTTCCTAGCATTCTTTCAAATTTATCAAAATTCGACCCGGGGCCCGCTTGGTCCCAACACAAGGCTCGGACCAAAACCATGTCACCCATTCACCCACGAGCCCGAACAGATAATTTGTTTTCAAATTCGACCCCAAAACGAGGTCTTAATCAAGGAAATTCAAAAGGGCCTAACTCTACCCAAATTCCACAATTTTCTACTCTAATTGCATGTTTTAGGCTTAGGAATTCATTAAATATAGATGAAAAATAAAGGAAACGAGTTAAAATTTACTAACCCAAGAAGTTTTGGTGAAGGAAGGCTTCAATGGACGCCTAAGGGCCTTGGAGAAGAAGAAGTTCGTTATTTTCTAAGTGAATCCCGTAGCTACTGGTTCTGGAAATATTTATATACCACTGGGCAAAATTGCCCTTTGCGATCGCGGAAGGGGAGTCGCGTTCGCGAAGGGTAGACTGGTCAGACCATCGCGATCGCGGAAGGGAGGACGCGATCGCGAAGAGTAAAGAAAACTGGGGTCCAGAAGTTGACTTACGCGAACGCGTGGGACATCACGCGAACGCGATGAAGGAGACCGGTAAGGCTACGCTATCGCGGTCAACTGTACGTGAACGCGAAGAGGAAAATAGGGCTAAGCCCTCAGGGTCATATAACCCTACGCGATCGCGAGGAAATGGACGCGAAAGCCATGAAGGAAAACTTAAAGATTCACGAACGCGGAAGAGTCTTCGCGATCGCGAAGAACAAATGAACCTGCAACAGCTGAAGCAAAAAAACCAGAATTTTTCCTAAGTTCAAAATCACTCCGAGACACCTCCGAAACACTCCCGAGCCCTCGGGGCTCCTAAAAAATCACGTGCACTGACTCATCAACATCCTACAAACTTAAACGTGCGATCAATCGCCAATGTAACATCAATTACATCGAATTAAACCTCAAAATCCATGAATTCTATCAAATTTCATAAAACATCAAACTTTCTATTTTTAAGTCCGAAACACGTAAAACGACGTCCAATTTCAACCAAACTTCACAGAAATATCTCAAACCACATATAAGACCTGTACCGGACGTCGTAACCAAAATACGGGACAGATACCAACATATTCTAGCAAATTTTCATTTCACTTTTCTTTATAAATTTCAGAAAAACAATTTTTCTCAAAAATTCATTCCTTAGGCTTGGGACCTCGGAATTCAATTTCGGGCATACGCCCAAGTCCCATATTTTCCTACGGACCCTCCGGGACCATCAAATCACGGGTCCGGGTCCGTTTACCCAAAATGTTGATTGCAGTCAAATTTATTCATTTTAGTATCAAATCTTAGAATTTTTCATAGAATCTCATATTTAAGTTGTCCGGCTACGCGCCCGGACTGTGCATGCAAATCGAGGCAAATACAAATGAGGTTTTCAAAGCCTCGAAAGTACAGGATGGGTAATAACATAGGTGATGACCCTTTGGGTCGTCACATTCTCCACCTCTAAAAAACCGTTTGTCCTCGAATGGACAGAGGAAGGAAGTACCTGAGTCGGGAAATAAATGAGGGTAACGGCTCCGCATATCGAACTCGGACTCCCAGGTCGATGCCTCAGGAGGCTGACCTCTCCACTAAACACGAACAGAAGGGAAACTCTTGGATCTCAACTGACGATCTGCCGGTCTAAAATAGCTACCGGCTCCTCCTCATAAGATAAGCCCTTGTCCAACTGGACAGTGCTGAAATCTAACACGTGGGCTGGATCGCAGTGATACGTCCGAAGCATGGACACATGAAAAACTGGATGCACGGTTGATAAGCTAGGCGGCAAGGCAAGTCTATAAGCCACATCTCCCACTCGATCAAGAATCTCAAACGGACCAATGAACCTAGGGCTATGCTTGCCTTTCTTCCCAAATCTCATTACGCCCTTCATAGGCGACACTCAGAGTAATACTCACTCACCAACCATGAAAGCCACATCTCGAACCTTGCGATCTGCTCTTTTTCCTGGAATGAGCTGTACAAAGCCTATCCTGAATGATCCTGACCTTGTCCAAGGCCTCCTGAACCAAATCTGTACCCAGCAATCGAGCCTCTCCCGGCTCGAACCATCCAACAGGAGATCGACACCGCCTACCATGTAAAGCCTCATAAGGGGCCATCTGGATACTCGACCGGTAGCTGTTGTTGTTGGCAAACTCTGTTAAAGGAAATAACCGATCCCATGATCCTCCAAAGTCAATAACAAAAGCTCGGAGCATATCCTCCAATATCTGAATAGTCCACTCGGACTGCCCATCCGTCTGAGGATGAAATGTTGTGCTCAACTCCACCTGGGTGCCTAACTCTCGCTGAACTACTCTCCAGAAACGCGAGGTAAAATGCGCGCCCCGGTCCGAAATTATAGATACTAGCACACCATGAAGGCGAACAATCTCTCGGACATAGATCTCAGCTAACCTCTCGGATGAATAGGAAACTGCCACAGGAATGAAATGCGCTGACTTGGTCAGCCTATCAACAATGACCCAAGTTGCGTCGAACTTCTTCCGGGTCAATGGAAGTCCAGTAACGAAGTCCATAGTGATCCTCTCCCACTTCCACTCGGGAAGCTCAATCCTCTGAAATAAACCACCATGCCTATGATGCTCATACTTAATCTGTTAACAATTCAAACACCGCGCCAAATATGCCATAATATCCTTCTTCATTCTATGCCACCAGTAATGGTGCCGCAAATCCTGATACATAGGGCCTCCTCTAAAATAAATTCTCGAATCCCATCAACATTGGGCACATAAACTCGCCCATGTAATCTCAAAACACCATCATCATCTAAGTCACCTGCGTGGCACCTCCTCCGCGCTGCACTGTGTCTCTAAGGACACACAAATGGGGATCATCAAATTGTCGATCACGGATACGCTCCAGTAATGAAGAACGAACGACCGTACAAGCCAACACTCAACTAGGCTCAGAAATATCCAACCTCACAAATAGATTGGCCAAAGCCTGAACATCCAAAGCAAGCGGCCTCTGACTGACCGGAATAAAAGCAAGACTGCCCATGCTAGCTGACTTCCTACTCAAAGCATCAGCCACCACATTGGCCTTCCCCGGGTGATATAAGATGTTAATATCATAATCCTTCAGCAACTCTAACCACCTTCTCTGCCTCAAATTCAACTCATTTTGCTTGAACAAGTACTGAAGACTCTTATGATTAGTGAACACCTCACACACCACGCCATACAGGTAGTGCCTCCAAATCTTCAATGCATGGACAATGGCTTCCAACTCCAAATCATTCACTGGATAGTTCTTCTCATGAATTTTCTACTGCCTTGAAGCATAACCAATGACATTGCCATCCTGCATCAATACTGTACCAAGCCCAATATGAGAAGCATCACAATAGATTGTATAAGGCCCTAAACCTGTGGGCAAAACCAATAATGGTGCCATAGTCAGAGTTTTCTTGAGCCTATGAAAGCTCGTCTCACACTCGTCCGACCATCTGAACTGGGCACCCTTCTGGGTCAACCTGGTGATCGAGACTACAATAGATGAGAACCTCTCCACTAACCGACGATAATAGCCTGCCAATCCCAAGAAACTCTGAATCTTTGTAGCTGATGCTGGTCTAGGCCAGTTATTGACTACCTCAATTTTCTTCGAGTCAACCTGAATACCCTTTGCTGATACGACATGACCCAGGAATGCAACTGAACTCAACCATAACTCACACTTTGAAAACTTTACATATAGCTGGCTATCCTTCAGAGTCTGAAGAACCACTCTGAGATGCTGCTCGTGCTCCTCCTGACTGCGGGAGTATATCAATATATCATCAATGAAGACTATCATGAACGAGTCCAAATAAGGCCTGAACACTCGGTTCATCAAATCCATAAAAGTTGTTGGGGCATTTGTCAACCCAAATGACATGACTAAGAACTCGTAATGCCCATACCGAGTGCGGAAAGCTCTCTTAGGGACATCGGATGCCCTAATCCTCAACTAATGGTAGCCAGACCTCAAGTCTATCTTTGAAAATACCATGGAACCCTGAAGTTGATCGAACAAATCATCAATCCTCGGCAGTGGATACTTATAATTGATTGTAACCTTGTTCAATTGTCGGTAATCAATGCACATCCTTATCGAACCATCCTTTTTCTTCACAAACAATACTGGAGCACCACAAGGAGAAACGATGGGTCTAATGAAACCATTCCCAAGCAAATCCTGCAACTGTTCCTTCAACTCTTTCAACTCTGGCGGGGCCATGTGATAAGGCGGAATGGAAATGGGCTAGGTGCCCGGAGCCAGATCAATGTAGAAATCAATGTCCCTGTCGGGTGGCATCCCTGGCAGGTCTGAAGGGAAAACCTCAGGAAACTCATGAACCACGGGCACCGAATCAATAGAGGGAACCTCAACACTGGAATCATGCACATAAGCCAGATAAGCCAAACACCCCTTCTCGACCATACGCCGAGCCTTCACGTACGAAATAACAATGCGGGTAGAATGACCAGGAGTTCCTTTACACTCCAATCGGGGCAAATCTGGTAAGGCTAAGGTCACCGTCTTGGCATGACAATCCAAGATAGCATGATATGGGGATAACCAGTCCATCCCCAATATAACATCAAAGTCGACCATACCTAAAAGCAGTAAATCAACACGGGTCTCAAGATCCTCAATCACCACAACACAAGAACGATAGACATGATCGACCACGATAGAATCACCCACTGGTGTAGATACGTAAACATGAATACTCAGTGGATCATTAGGCATGACCAGGTATGGTGCAAAATAAGAGGACACATACGAATACGTAGACCCTGGGTCAAACAGCACTGAAGCATCTCTATCATAAACCCGGATAGTACCTGTAATAAATGCATCTGAAGACTCAGCCTTTGGCCTGGCTGGAAGAGCATAACATCGGGGCTAGGCCCCATCACCCTGAACCACATCTCTGGGATGGCCGGCTGCTGGCTGGCCTCCACCTCTGGTGGCCTGAGCTCCACCTCTATGACCTCTACCTCCACCTCTAGCACCTCTACCCCCACCTCTAGCTGGCTGGGCAGGCTATGGAACACCTGGTGCCTGTACCATGGCACGACAACCCTGATGCTGCGAACTACCTAGTGCTCGAGGGAAAAATCTAGCAAGGTGACCGTGATCGCCACAAGTGTAACAAGACCTCGGCTGCTGAGGGAACTGAGTCTGACCCTGTCGACCTGAATGACCACCTCGGAAACACTGAAACGGCAGTGCACTATAAAGCCGCTGATCAGAATAGTGCGTCTGAGAACCACGACCACCTGAAGTACGACGGGAAACCTGGAGAGCTGACTGAAAGGGTCTGGGAGGATGACCTCTGCCTGAAGAATCCTTGCCCCCACATGAGGCTCCACTAAAACGACCGAAATGACAGGGCCTCTTGTCAGCCCCCTAACCACCACCCTGTGACAAAATCATCTCGGTCCTCCTGGCCACATTGGCCGCATCCTGGAACGATATGTTTGTACCGGATTCTCTAGCCATCTGAAGTCTGATAGGACAGGCCAATCCCTCGATAAATTTCCGAACCCTCTCCCGATTAGTGGGAAGTACCATAAGAGCATGTCGGGCTAGAGTGATGAACTTGGTCTCGTACTGAGTGACTGACATGGATCCCTGCTGGAGACGCTCAAACTGCCTCCGAAGGTCCTCTCTCTGAGTAATGGGAAGGAACTTCCCCAGAAATACCTCTGAGAACTGAGCCAAAGTCAAAGGGGTAGATCCAGCTGGTCTGGCTAAGCAATAGTCTCTCCACCAACTCTTGGCTGCGCCTGATAACTGAAAAGTAGCGACGTAAACTCCTTTGGACTCCACTATGCCCATATTCCAAAGAACCTCATGGCAGCTGTCCAAATAATCCCGGGGGTCCTCTGATGGTGAACCAGTAAAAGTAGCAGTAAATAACCTAGTGAACCTGTCCAGTCTCCACAAAGCATCTGCTGACATAGTTGCTCCCTCTCCTACCGGTGCTGCAATACCCGGCTGAGCTACTCCAGCTGGCTGAGGTGCCGGAGTCTAAAACTGTGGAGCTAGCTGCTCTAGCGTGCGGGCGGCAGGTGTCTGGGCACCTCCCCCAACCTGAGAGATGGCTGGTGCAGTAGGAAAAAGACCCGCCTGTGCTACACTTTCCATGAGTCCGACTAGACGGACAAGGGCGTCCTGAAGCACTAGGGTAGCTATGAACCCCTCTAGGACCTGAGCTGGTCCAACTGGGACTGCCGGAACTGGGACCTCCTCGTCAGACTAGACCTGAGGGTCCTCCACTTGGGCTGCTGCTCTAGGCTGAGCCCGGCCCCGTCCTCGGCCTCTAGCATGGCCTCGTCCTCGACCTCGTCCCCGAGTAGGATTTAAAGTTGGTTTTCTTAAACTTATAGTATAGAGGATTTAAATAATATTTCCCAAGAGTTTTATGAACTTGTGCTTTGCATAATCAAATCACGTATTTTGTTCCTTGGTTTATAACCACTTGTTTACCGCTTTGCATAAAGGTTTTAGAAAGATCTTATAAAGATGGAAGTGGTAATATTATTAAAGCTATATACCCTCCTCAAGCACCTTTTATTTTACCTAATAATACAGGTGTCACATTTTCGGCATTTCAAAAATTTATTGATGAAAATGTTGTTGCAGTTAGCATCGCAGAAATTAATAATTTAATTTCTCAAAATAATAATTTAAGTTTGTATGTTAAAGTTTTCGGTGAACATATCAGTTCTCTTGATAAAAAATTTGATGAGTTAACAGTTTTGATAAAAGAAATGAGTACTAGCAAGAAATTAACTGATATTGCCTCCACTTCAGGAATCAAATCAGATGCTCAAATTGTTCTTACTCATGTTCAAAGATGTCCTGAGATCCAGGATTTTAAATTTAAATCATTTAATGATTTGGAAGAACTTCTTGATAAAAAGCTTTCTGGTTTAAATATTAAGCCAATTGATTTATCAAAAAAAATTGCGGATAAAATTGAGACGATTTCTGATTATAAAAATGAAACTTGGTCAGAGTTTAATAAACTCAAAGTTTTAATTAAACCAAATAGTAAGTATGCTGACAAACCTAGAATGCAAACTTATTATTATTCCCGTCCTACTCCTCAAGATGTCTTAATAGTGGAACGTAATTGGAACCAGACTAATACGTCTTACAGTGGTTCCGAAATTTATGAATGGAATCTTGATGGTTTGACTGATAGACAATTGACTATTCTTGTGCATAGAATGCATATATATGCAATTGCGACGACCCAAAGGGACATCACCTATGTTATTACCCATTTCGTATTTTCTAGGCCTTGAAAACCTCATCTGTATTTGCCTTGATTTACATGCACAGTCCGGGCGCGTAGCCGGACAGCTTAAATGTGAAAATTTATGAAAAATGCAAAGATTTGATATAAAATGAAAAAATTTGACTTCGGTCAATATTTTGGGTAAACGGACCCGGACCCGTAACTTGACGGTCCTGGACGGTCCGTAGGGAAAATATGGGACTTGGGCATATGCCCGGAATCGAATTCCGATGTCTCACGCCCGAGAAATGAATATTCGAGTAAAATTATTTTCTGAAAAAATTCAAGGAAATTGAAAATGAAATCTGATTAGAAACTAATGGTATCGGGGCCCGTATTTTGGTTCCGGCATCCGGTACAGGTCTTATATATGGTTTAAGTACTTTCTGTAAAGTTTGGTTGAAATCGGATTTCGTTTGATGTGTTTCGGACTTAAAATGGAAAACTTGATGTTTTATGAAATTTGATAGAATTCATGGATTTTGAGGCTTAATTCGATGTATATGATGTTATTTAGGCGATTTGATCGCACGGATAAGTTCATAGGATGTTTTTGAGGTAGTTTGTATATTTGGTTTGGAGCCTCGAGGGCTCGGGTGAGTTTTGGATAGGCCACGGATTGCATTTTTGAACTTGGAATTTGCTGGTGTAACTGATCTGCAGGCTTCGCATTTGCTAAGCCAGCATCGCCATTGCGAGCTCGAAAATGCGAGCTATTCATCGCAAATGTGAAGGTGCCCTTGCTAGCCGGGGATTGCAAATGCGACCATGTTGTTCGCAAATGCGAGTATGGGACCTTCGCAAATGCGACATTTCTGGTCGCAAATGTGAAGGTGCCCTTGCTAGCCGGGGATTGCAAATGCGACCATGTTGTTCGCAAATGCGAGTATGGGACCTTCGCAAATGCGACATTTCTGGTCGCAAATGTGAAGGTGCCCTTGCTAGCCGGGGATTGCAAATGCGACCATGTTGTTCGCAAATGCGAGTATGGGACCTTCGCAAATGCGACATTTCTGGTCGCAAATGTGAAGTCCCTCCTTTTTCTCAATATTCGCAAATGAGAACTATGCTTCGCAATTCCCATGTAAGGGGTGTTCGCAATTGCAAGCCCATGTTCGCATTTGCGATGCCAACCAGTAGCCTGCCCTTCACAAAACCGAATTTTTACTTCATATTTCATATTTTCTCAAACTCAACACTCTTAGGCGATTTTTCCAAAGAACAAGACTCTTCCAAATCAGTTGTAAGTGGTTTTTACTCATTTCTTTCAATCATTAACATCATTTAACTTAAAATCAAAGATTTTATTGGTGAAATTGGGTGTTTTGGGTAGAACTTAGGTTTTTTCTAAAATTGGGGTTTGAGAGGCTGATTGAACTCCGATTTGAGAGATTTTTATATGGATAGACTCGTGAGAGTTCGAGGCTTCTGAAAATGTAAAATTTACCCAACTCCGAGATGCTGTCCTGAGGGGCATTTTGGTCATTTCACCCAATTTCGCGTCGTAACCTTGAATTGAATAGTAGCATCAGTTGCATGAGATGTTATTTACGGTATGAAATTTTTGAATATATTTGGGCCATTTGGAGACGGATACTTGTGGAAAACGTGTGGTTTCGGGTTGATTGCTATACTTCGGACCCGAGGTAAGTGTTCGGTCTAACCTTAGCTTGAGGGATAGGAGTTGAGGCTTGATTGCTACTTGCTAATTGTAGAGTACGATGTATAGGCATGGTGACGAGTATCTATACATTGGTGTCTAGCATGACCGTGAGTCCTTATATTTTAAATATTCTGATTTTGTGGTAATTCCCATGCTAAATTGATGATTTCTATATGTTGTGAAGAATATGTGAAAGGGATTGAATTCTGTAAATTCTGTTGGAGCATTGACTCAGATTGTGAAATGAATAATGAAGAAATATGAAATATTACAGTCTTTGGAGCGTTGGCTCGAGTGATAGAATAATCATGGAAATGAAAGTGAAAGAAAGAGAAAGAGTTATTGAAATATACCCTTGCCGAGATTTACTTATGCAGTAGATGTTCTCTTGCTGGGATTTAATTGTTTAATTGATGTTACCCTTGCTGGAATTTAATTGTTTAATTGATGTTACCCTTGCCGGGATTTAATTATTTAATTATTGTTCCCTTGCCGGGACTCCTATATCTATTCTGTTTACTTCTTTGCCTTGTTTGTGAGTGTTGTTTGGGTAAGGAAGAGTGTTAAAGCACGAAGGGTGATGCCGTGCACTTGTCTTGGTGAGAATGAGAGTAAAGCACGAAGGGTGATGTCGTGCATTGTTTGATATTGTCTCCCTTGCTGAGATGTTGATATTTTTGTTATTGTTCGCTTGCCGGGATTGCCATAACTACTCTGTTTACTCCCTTGCCCTTGTTCGTGATTGCTGTTTGGGTGAGGAAGAGTGTTAAAGCACGAAGGGTGATGTCGTGCATTGTTTGACATTGTGAGGAAAGAGTGTAAAGTACGAAGAGTGATGTCGTGTCGTACGATGTACCGTTCCGTACCGATATCCATTGATTACATTATACATTACATAGTGAGGAAAGAGAGTAAAAGCACGAAGGGTGATGCCGTGCCATGATTTACATTGATTACATTATACATTGCATAGTGAGGACGAGAGTAAAAGCACGAAGGGTGATGCTGTGCAAGTTTGTGATTTCTTGTCCCTATTGATATGTTAGATTTGTTATTCTTTTCCTTATTTGGGATTATTGGGATTTCTTATCTGAAACTGTTATCTCCCCACAGCATGTTCCCTCTTCCTTTATTCATTGTTTTCTTCCTATATTTATTATCCATTGCATATATCTATATATATTTATTTGAACTGCATAGGTTTATTTGGTAGTCTGGTTCTAGCCTCGTCACTACTTCGCCGAGGTTAGGCTAGGCATTTACTCAGTACATGGGGTCGGTTGTACCGATGCTACACTTGCACTTCTTTATGTTGTGCAGATTACTGTGACGACCCAAAGGGGTCATCACCTATGTTATTACCCACCCCGTACTCAGAGGCCTTGAAAACCTCCTCTGTTCTTACCTCTATTTGCGTGCACAGTCCGGGCGCGTAGCCGGACAGCTTAAATATGAAATTCCTTGAAAAATACCATGAGTTGATATTAAGATGAATAAATTTGACTTCGGTCAACATTTTGGGTAAACGGACCCGACCCGTTGTTTGATGGTCCCGGAGGATCCGTAGGAAAGTATGGGACTTGGGCGTATGCCCGAAATCGAATTTCAAGGTCCCAAGCCCGAGAAATGAATTTTTGAGTGAAATTATTTTCTGAAAATATTTAAGGAAATTAAAAGTGAAATCTGATTAGAAAGTGATGGTATCAGGACCGTATTTTTTTTCCGGCGCCTGGTACAGGTCTTATATATGCTTTAGATCCCTAATGTAAAGTTTGGGTGAAATCGGGTTTCGTTTGAAGTGTTTCGGACGTAAAAATGGAATACTTGATATTTTATGAAATTTGATAGGATTCATGGACTTTGAGGCTTAATTTGGTGTATATGATGTTGTTTTGGCGATTTGAGCGCACGGGCAAGTTAGTAGGATGTTGTGTGAGTAATCTATGAAATTTGGTGTCCTTCCGAGATGTATAGGTCAGTTCGGCACGTTGTTAACGAAGTTAGAAAACTTAAAAAAATTCCTAAGTTTGGTTCTTGAGGTTTGGGGTGTGAATTCGAGTTTTAGCGTTGTTTTGACTATTCCTAAGGCTCGAGCGAGTCCGTGTTATGATTTGGGACTCGTTGGTATATTTTTTCAGGGGCTCGGGTGGGCCCAGGGGCCTCCCGGACCCCGCACGAGGCCAAAACCCAGCAAAAGCCACTGCTGGTGCACAACTACTGGTGTGGTCGCAGGTGCAGAGTCTTCATCGCAGGCGCGACTCTGCAGGTGCGGAGTACTCTTCGCGGGTGCGGTACCGCACCTGCGGTCCCAAATTCAAACAAAATTCCCTTCCAATTATTCTAAAATGCATGGGAAATTGCTAGAAAAATGTGGGGTTTGGGAAAATAGTGCAACCTTCATTTTTAGCCATGAATTCCTAAATAAATTAGGTAATTACGAACCTTAGACCTCGGGTAATTCAATTCTTCAAGAATTTTCGAAATCTGAACGCATGGGCCCGGGGTCAAAATTTCAAGAATCGTCAAGAATGCTTAATTTACGGGATTTCTTGTTAGTTCTCCTTCTTGGGACTGAAATTGACTTAAATATACTGTGTTTGGCTAGTTGTGAGCCGTCAAGAGTAGTTTCAGAGTTTCGGGCGCATCCGTTGATCTGGTCCTCGGTCCAAGGAGCGCTTTTATCGAGGTGAGTCTCCTTTCTAACCTTGTGAGGGGGAAATTGTCCCTCTAGGTAAATTTAATTGTTATGTGATCTTGTTTGGGGGCTACATACCCACCAAGTGACGAGAGTCTGTACGTAGTGGCTATTACTGCTTCGTCCCGGTAGTTAGGACACAGCATGTTCATTGTTTTTCCCCGTTGTAGCCTAAATATGACTTGTATTTCTGTGTGATACTTTATCGTTGTCTTTGAACATTGTGATTCTTCGCTTGATTTAAGTATGATAAGAGTAATTACAAGATGGGATCGGGATGTACGCCACGGCAGAGTGATGATTGATTATATTGTGGGATCAGGTCGCACGCCACGGCAGAGAAATGAGAGAGTGTATATATTATAGGAGTGGGTCGTACGCCACGGCGAGACTTATGATTACAGGATGGGATCGGGCCATACTCCACGGAGAGACTTATGATTACAGGATGGAATCGGGCCGTACACCACGGCGGGAATTATGATTAAAGAATGGGATCGGGTCGTACGCCACGACGAGACTTATGATTAAAAGATGGGATCGGGTCGTATGCCACGGTGAGACTTATGATTACTGCATGGGATCGGGTCATACGCCACAGCGAGACTTATGATTACAGGATGGGATCGGGTCGTACGCCACGGCGAGACTTATGATTTAAGGAGGGGATCGGGTCGTACTCCACGGCAAGGATTTCAGGATTGGATCGGGCCGTACGCCACGGCAAGGATTACAGAATGGGATCGGGCCCTACGCCACGGCGGATATCAACCTTAGTGAATTTTGGCTTGTTATTTGATGTCTAATATTGATGTACTTGGTTAATTGTCTTTCATGCCTATTGTTTTCCTTACATCTTGCTTACTTTATTACTGTCATACCTTAGTGAGTATCGAGTCGACTTCTCGTCACTACTTCTTCGAGATTAGGCAGGATACTCACTAGGTACATACTTATGTATGTACTCATGCTGCAGTTTCTTTTCTTCTGTACTTGACTGTGCAGGTCCGGAGGTTGGTACGTCTGATCATCAGTCCGGTGCTAGATACTGACCGGGGTTGGTTATACTTCTCGATGAGCTGCTCTTCCTGGCGATTTCCATGCAGCACCTTGGAGTTTCCTTTCGTTATTTTCCCGTCTATTTCATTCAGACTATGGGATTGTGTATATTTAGGTATTCTGGTGTATTATGATAGTTGCTCGCGACACTCGTGACACTAGTTCCTGGCACACACGTGCGTTCATTTTGGGTTGATGGGCTGCATTTTCATACATATGTTTATCTTTTGACTCACGTATCGGATGTTTTATTTTCATGTCACCGGCTAATATCCTGTAAATAAATGTTTAAAACTGGTAAAAGTTGGATTAATTAGTCATATGGGAAGGGTAGCACTTAGTAGAATTTATGTTGGCTTGCCTAACCCCATTGTTGGGCGCCATCATGACCCGTGTGGGAAATTGGGTCGTGACAACGTGGTATCAGAGCTCTAGGTTCGTGTAAGTCTCACGAGTCCCAGGCAAACCCAGTAGAGTCTTGCGGATCGGTACGGAGACGTTTGTACTTATCTTCAGGAGGCTGCAGGATGTTAGGAAACCTCTATTTGTTCTTACTCTATCGTGCAGTCTATGATTTACTAAATTCATGCTTCTATTCTCTCACAGATGGTGAGGATGCGTGCATCTCATGAGGCCGTGGTAGGGGCAGCAGTAGAGCACCTGCCCGTGGTAGGGGATGAGGGCGTCCCAGAGCTACACCGGTTTCACCGATTGAGGATCCGTATATTGAGGAACAAGATGAGCTTCCTCCAGTAGATCCAGCACCAGTTGATTTTATGACGGCATTGGGCTTCCAAGAGGTCATGGGTCGTATTGCTGAGATTTATTGATACCATGTCACAGGAAGGTATACTTCCATCAGATCCTGCTATTTCTCAGGCGGGAGGGGGAGCCCAGATCCCTACTGCCCAGGCCGCAGGTCCGACAGCAGCATTACATCCCACCCCGGGTACACTGCCCGTGGATGATGCCCAGCCTGCAGCAGCAGCACCAGAGCCAAGGCTAGTTATGGGTGGTGACCAGTATAAGATGTTAGACAGATAGACCCGCTTACACCCTCCAGTCTTCGGGGGTGAGCGAGGGGAGGATGCCCAGGATATCATAGATAGGTGCAGGGATAGACTGAACAACATGGGGATCCTGGCATCCCATGGGGTGGATTTCACTGCATTCCAGTTAGAGGGCAGAGCTCGCAGGTGGTAGCAGTCTTATATTCTCAGCTGGCCAGCCGATTCTCCTACTATCACTTGGGAGAAGTTCATGCAGATGTCCTTGGACAGATATATTCCACCCTCTGAGAGGGAAGAGCTGAGGGGTTAGTTTGAGCGGTTGGAGCAGGGGCAAATGTCTGTGATGGATTATGAGGCTAGATTTTCAGAGTTGTCACGCCATGCTCTTATGATATTACCCACCGATGCTGAGAGAGTTCGGAGGTTTGTAGCAGGATTGCATCCAGGTATTAGGTCCACCATGGCTTGAGAGGTGGAGATGGGTACCCCGTACCAGCTTGTGGTCGAGATAGCTCGACGTATTGAGGGATACCAGATGAGGAGCAGGGAGCAGGGTCAGCAGAGCCAGCAAGACAAGAGAACCAGATTTGCAGGTGACTTTAGAGGTGCTCCAGCTAGGGGCAGGGGTAAGTTTGGAGGCAGTCAGCCCAGCAGGCCTCCATATGTGGCACCTCCACCACCTCCCCGAGGTGTCCCAGTTAGGCCCCAGTTCAGTTCCATGCTAGAGCGCTCATATCGGCCCCCAGCTATTCAGGGTTCTTCCAGTGGTTCAGGGTAGGTCCAAGGGGGTTACTATCAGCGAGGATGGTGTTCTACGACTTCAGGGCCGCTTATGTGTTCCTAATGTTGATGGCTTGAGAGAGAGGATTCTAGAGGAGGCGCACAATTCTCAATATTCTATTCACCCTGGCGCCGCGAAGATGTATAGGGATTTGCGGCAGCATTACTGGTGGCGTAGAATGAAGAAGGATATTTTGTCATATGTGGCGCGGTGTTTGAATTGTCAACAGGTTAAGTATGAGCATCAGAGGCCTGGTGGTTTATTTCAGAGGATTGAGCTTCCCGAGTGGAAGTGGGAGAAGATCACTATGGACTTCGTTACTGGACTTCCGTTGACCCGGAAGAAGCTCGATGCAGTTTGGGTCATTGTTGATAGGTTGACCAAGTCATCACATTTCATTCCTGTGGCAGTTTCCTATTCATCCGAGAGGTTAGTTGAGATCTACATCCGGGAGATTGTTCTCCTTCATGGTGTGCCAGTATCTATCATTTCAGACCGGGGCACGCAGTTTACCTCGCGTTTTTAGGGAGCAATTCAGCGAGAGTTAGCCACCCAGGTGGAGTTGAGCGCAGCATTTCATCCTCAGACGGATGAGCAGTCCGAGCGGACTATTCAGATATTGAAGGATATGCTCCGAGCTTGTGTTATTGACTTTGGAGGATCATGGGATCAGTTCTTGCCTTTAGCAGAGTTTGCCTACAACAACAACTACCATTCGAGTATCCAGATGGCTCCTTTTGAGTCTCTATATGGTAGGAGGTGTCGATCTCCGGTTGGATGGTTTGAGCCGGGAGAGGCTCGGTTGTTGGGTACAGATTTGGTTTAGGAGGCTTTGGACAAGGTCAGGATCATTCAGGATAGGCTTCGTGCAGCTCAATCTAGGCAAAAGAGTTACGCAGATCGCAAGGTTCGATATGTGGCTTTCATGGTTGGTGAGCGAGTATTGCTCCGAGTGTCGCCTGTGAAGGGCGTGATGAGATTTGGGAAGAAGGGCAAGCTTAGCCCTAGATTCATTAGTCCGTTTGAGATTCTTGATCGAGTGGGAGGGGTGGCCTATAGACTTGCATTTCCACCTAGCTTAACAGCCATACATCCAGTTTTTCATGTGTCCATGCTTCGGAGGTATCACGGCGATCCAGCCCACGTGTTAGATTTCAGTACTATCCAATTGGACAAAGACTTAGCTTATGAGGAGGAGCCGGTAGCTATTTTATACAGGCTGATTCGTCAGTTGAGATCAAAGAGTTTCCCTTCTGTTCGTGTTCAGTGGAGAGGTCAGCCTCCTGAGGCATCGACCTGGGAGTCCGAGTCCGATATGCGCAGTCATTACCCTCATTTATTTTCCGACTCAGGTACTTCCTTCTTCTATCCGTTCGAGGACGAACGGTTGTTTTAGAGGTGGAGAATGTGACGACCCAAAGGGTCATCACCTATGTTATTACCTATTCCATACTTTCTAGGCCTTGAAAACATTATTTGTATTTGTCTCGATTTGCATGCGCAGTCCGGGTGTGTAGCGGGACAGCTTAAATGTGAAATTTTTTGAAAAATACTAAATTTGACTTCGGTCAACATTTTGGGTAAACGGACTCGGACCCATGATTTGACAGTCCCGGAGGGTCCGTAGGAAAAATATAGGACTTGGGCATATGCCCGGAATCGAATTCTGATGTCCCAAGCCCGAGAAATGAATTTTTGAGTAAAATTATTTTCTGAAAAAATTCAAGGAAATTGAAAATGAAATCTGATTAGAAAGTAGTGGTATCGGGCCCGTATTTTGGTTCCGGTGCCCTGTACATGTCTTATATATTGTTTAAGCACTTTCTGTAAAGTTTGGTTGAAATCGGATGTCGTTTGATGTGTTTCGGACTTAAAATGCAAAACTCGATGTTATATGAAATTTGATAGAATTCATCGATTTTGAGGCTTAATTCGATGTATATGATGTTATTTTGGCGATTTGATCGCACGGATAAGTTCGTAGGATGTTTTTGAGGTAGTGTGTATATTTAGTTCGGAGCCTCGAGGGCTCGAGTGAGTTTTGGATAGGCCACGGATTGCATTTTTTAACTTGGAATTTGCTGGTGTAACTTGCATCGCAATTGCGAGCTCGCAAATGTGAAGGTGCCCTTGTTGGCCAGGGATCGCAAATGCGACCATGTTGTTCGCAAATGCGAGTATGGGACCTTCGCAAATGCGATATTTCTGGTCGGAAATGCAAAGTCCCTCCTTTTGCTCAGTGTTTGCAAATGCGAACTATGCTTCGCAATTCCCATGTCAGGGGTGTTCGCTATTGCGAACCCCTGTTCACATTTGTGATGCCAACCAGTAGCCTGCCCTGTACAAAACTGAATTTTTACTTCATATTTCGTATTTTCTCAAACTCAACATCCTTAGGCGATTTTTCCAAAGAACAAGACTCTTCCAAATCAGTTGTAAGTGTTTTTTACTCATTTATTTCAATCATTAACATCATTTAACATGTTTTCAACTTAAAATCAAAGATTTTCATGGGTGAAATTGGGTGTTTTGGGTAGAACTTAGGTTTTTTCTAAAATTGGGGTTTAAGAGGCTGATTGACCTTCGATTTGAGAGATTTTTATATGGCTAGACTCATGAGAGTTCGAGGGTTCTGAAAATGAAAAATTTACCCGACTCCGAGATGTTGTCTTGAGGGGTGTTTTGGTCATTTTACCTAATTTCGCGTCGTAACCTTGAATTGAATAGTAGAATCAGTTGCATGAGATGTTATTTACGAGATGAAATTTATTTGAATAGATTTGGGCCATTTGGTGTCGGATACTTGTTGCAAACGTGTGGTTTCGAGTTGATTGTTATACTTCGGACCCGAGGTAAGTGTTCGGTCTAACCTTAGCTTGAGGGAATAGGAGTTGAGTCCTTGTATTGTGAATATTCTGATTTTGTGGTAATTCCCATGCTTAATTGATGATTTCTATATGTTGTGAAGAATATGTGAAGGGAATTGCATTCTGTAAATTCTGTTGGAGCATTGGCTCAGATTGTGAAATGAATAATGAAGAAATATGAGATATTACAGTCTTTGGAGCGTTGGCTCGAGTGATAGAATAATCATGGAAATGAAAGTGAAAGAAAGAGAAAGAGTTATTGAAATATACCCTCGCCGAGATTTACTTGTGCAGTAGATGTTCCCTTGGTGGGATTTAATTGTTTAATCTATTCGCTTTACTTCCTTGCCTTATTTGTTATTGCTGTTTGGGTGAGGAAGAGTGTTAAAGCACGAAGAGTGATGTCGTGCACTTGTCTTGGTGAGAATGAGAGTAAAGCACGAAGGGTGATGTCGTGCATTGTTTGATATTGTCTCCATTGTTGGGATGTTGATATTTCTGTTTTGTTCCCTTGTCGTGATTGCTATATCTGCTATGTTTACTCCCTTGCCCTTGTTCGTGATTGTTGTTTGGGTGAGGAAGAGTGTTAAAACACGAAGGGTGATGCCGTGCATTGTTTGACATTGTAAGGAAATAGTGTAAAGCACGAAGGGTGATGTCGTGCCGTACGATATACCATTCCGTACCGATATCCATTGATTACATTATACATTTCATAGTGAGGAAAGATAGTAAAAGCACGAAGGGAGATTCCTTGCCATGATTTACATTGATTATATTATACATTGCATAGTGAGGAAAGAGAGTAAAAGCACGAAGGGTGATGCAGTGCCATGATTTACATTGATTACATTATACATTGCACAGTGAGGACGAGAGTAAAAGCACGAAGGGTGATGACCTTCATGTTTGTGATTTCTTGTCCCTATTGATATGATGGCGTTGTTATTCTTTTCCTTATAAGGGATTATTCGGATTTCTTATCTGAAACTGTTATCTCCCCACAGCATGTTCCTCCTTCCTTTATTCATTGTTTTCTTCCTATATTTCTTATTTGTTGCATATATGTATATATATTTATTTGAATTGCACAGGTTTATTTAGTAGTCTGGTTCTAGCCTCGTCACCACTTCGCCGAGGTTAGGCTAGGCATTTACTCAGTACATGGGGTCGGTTGTACTGATGCTACACTTGCACTTCTTTATGTTGTGCAGATTACGCAGCCGGACCCGGAGGACATCATTAGTGAGAGTGTCTTCCATCTCATCATAGAGGCTTCAAGGTATACCCGCTGGTGTTCGTGGGCCTTGGCATCTCTTCCATCCTCTTGTCTTCGAGTTTTTCCTTTAGTTTCAAAGGCAGACATGTATTTTCCTTTCAGACTTGTATTTATCACTCTTAGACAGTTCGTGAGTTTATGACTCCAGGTTTTGGGAAAGTTTACGCGCTGTTGTATTATATTGCCGTTATTTAGCTTGGAACCACCTTTAATTCCGCTGTTAAATAGTGAACCGTCTAGTTCATCAAATTAAATTTGTGTTAATTTGCTAGTTTATTTATGTACGTTGGCTTGTCTATCGGGTTAAACGTTAGTCGCCATCACGGCCCGACGGTGGGATTTCGGGTCGTGACAACTATCTGTAAAAGTGTAAAAAATACAGATATAACTATTTGCAAAATGATTATTGCAAGTTTTACTGGCCAACTTCGTGGCTGGTGGGATAATTATTTATCTGTTGAAGAAAAGGCTTCAGTTATTAATGCAATAGCCACTGACGAAGGAGTTGATAACTTAGGCATGGCTCTAGTGAAAAATAGAAAAGATGTTGTTTATACCCTTTTTCTTACCATTCTAGAAAACTTCAATGGTAGATTAACCAATCAGAATGAGACTGTTCGTAGTCTTTTGGACATTCTTAGATGTAGAACTCTCAGTGAATTTAGATGGTATAAATATGCCTTTATGAGTAAAGTTATGGAATTACCCGAAAATAAATATGAACATTGAAAAGCTAAGTTTATAGATGGCCTTCCCTCTCTATTTGCTGAAAGAGTAAGAAAATCTCTAAGGGGTAACTACGGTGAAATCCCGTATAAAGATTATACTTATGGTAAACTGATAGGACTTTGCACACAAGAAGGATTAAACCTGCGTAATGAGTTAAAATTGTCTAGACAGCTTAAGATAGATAGGCTTAAGGAGAAAAATCAATTAGGAGATTTTTGCACCCAGTTCGGTTTACCCGAGACTTCTACTCATAGCAAGAAAAAGAAAAATAGGTATCATAGATATCCTAACCCTGATAGCCCTTATAAAAAGAAGAGATCGAGATCCAAAGAAGAGCGTGAAGCTAGGAAAACCTATCGTAAGTCTACTAGATTTGCGAAAAATAGGTCTAAGCGAGATCTTGCTGATATTAAGTGCTACAAATGCGGAAAATTTGGCCACATAGCTCCAAATTGTAAGCTTCAAAAGTTGAAAACCTTAGAACTAGACGATGAGTTACGTGATAAGGTTTATAGTTTGTTATACACTTCTGGATCAGAATCGGAAGCTGAAGTCGATTTATTTGAACTATCGGATAGTGATAAAAATCGTGATAATGTTTGTACAACTTGCAAAGGTGATACATGTACTTGTGACGATGATGAATTTTACAAATTACAATCTCAATTTCAAGATTTGAACATGAAAACTATTACATCTGATAATGTAATAGAGCTTTTAAAGGATGTTACTGATGATAAACTTCGTGAAAAAATTATAAATTTGGCTGAAAATTCAAGTTCTAGTTCTTTAAAATCTTTTGAAAAACAAAAGAACGAATTTGAATATTCTGCGCCCTATTCTTTGTCCGAAATCAATAACCGTCTTAATAATAAAAGTACTCCAACTAGAGATACTTCTTTTGACGATCTAAAGGTCGAAATTGAAAATTTGAAAAGAGAAATTAAGTCTCTTAAATAAAATCAAATGATTTGTGATCACAAGATTACTCAGATAGAGAAAAATAATTATCTAGCTGAATTATCTTGTGACGACCCAAAGGGTCATCACCTATGTTATTACCCATTCCGTAATTTCTAAGCCTTGAAAACCTCATTTACATTTGCCTCAATTTGCGTGCACAGTCCGGGCGCATAGCCGAACAGCTTAAATGTGAAATTTTGTGAAAAATGCTAAGATTTGATATTAAAATGAATAAATTTGACTTCGGGCAACATTTTGGATAAATGGACCCGGACCCGTGATTTGACGGTCCCGGAGGGTCCGTAGGAAAATATGGGACTTGGGTTTATGCCCGAAATCGAATTTCGATGTCCCAAGCCCGAGAAATGAATTTTTGAGTAAAATTGTTTTCTGAAAATATTCAAGGAAATTGAAAATTAAATCTGATTAGAAAGTAATGGTATTGGGACCGTATTTTGGTTCCGGCGCCTGGTACAGGTCTTATATATGGTTTAAGAACTTTCTGTAAAGTTTGGTTGAAATCAGATTTCGTTTGATGTGTTTCATACTTAAAATGGAAAACTCGATGTTTTATGAAATTTGATAGAATTCATAGATTTTGAGGCTTAATTCGATGTATATGATGTTATTTTGGTGATTTGATCGCACGGATAAGTTCATACGATGTTTTTGAGGTAGTGTGTCTATTTGGTTTAGAGCCCCGAGGGTTCGGGTGAGTTTTGGATAGGCCACGGATTGCATTTTTGAACTTGGAATTTGCTGGTGTAACTGATATGCAAGCCAACATTGCAATTGCGAGCTCGCAAATGCAAGCTATTCATCACAAATGCGAAGGTGCCCTTGCTGGTCAGGGATCGCAAATGCGACCATGTTGTTCGCAAATGCGAGTATGGGGCCTTCGCAAATGCGACATTTCTGGTCGCAAATGCGAAGTCCCTCTTTTTGCTCAGTGTTCGCAAATGAGAATTATGCTTCACAATTCCCATGTCATGGGTGTTCGCAATTGCGAACCCCTGTTCGCATTTGCGAACCCCTGTTCGCATTTGCGATGCCAACCAGTAGCCTGCCCTGTACAAAACCGAATTTTACTTCATATTTAATATTTTCTCAAACTCATCACTCTTAGGTGATTTTTTCAAAGAACAAGACTCTTCGAAATCAATTGTAAGTGGTTTTTACTCATTTCTTTCAATCATTAACATCATTTAACATGTTTTCAACTTAAAATCAAAGATTTTCATGGTGAAATTGGGTGTTTTGGGTAGAACTTAGATTTTTTCTAAAATTGGGGTTTGAGAGGCTGATTGAACTCCGATTTCAGAGATTTTTATATGGATAGACTCGTGAGAGTTCGAGGGTTCTGAAAATGTAAAATTTACCCGACTCCGAGATGCTGTCCTGAGGGGCATTTTGGTCATTTCACCCAATTTCGCGTCGTAACCTTGAATTGAATAGTAGCATCGGTTGCATGAGATGTTATTACGGTATGAAATTTTTAAATAGATTTTGGCCATTTGGAGTCGGATACTTGTGGCAAACGTGTGGTTTCGGGTTGATTGCTGTACTTCGGACCCGAGGTAAGTGTTCGGTCTAACCTTAGCTTGAGGGAATAGGAGTTGAGTCTTGATTGCTACTTGCTAATTGTAGAATACGATGTATAGGCATGGTGACGAGTATCTATACATTGGTGTCTAGCATGACCGTGAGTCCTTATATTATGAATATTCTGATTTTGTGGTAATTCTCATGCTTAATTGATGATTTCTATATGTTGTGAAGAATATGTGAAGGGAATTGAATTCTGTAAATTCGGGTTGGAGCATTGGCTCAGATTGTGAAATGAATAATGAAAAAATATGAGATATTACAGTATTTGGAGCGTTTGCTCGAGTGACAGAATAATCATGGAAATGAAAGTGAAAGAAAGAGAAAGAGTTATTGAAATATACCCTTGTCGAGATTTACTTGTGCAGTAGATGTTCCCTTGCTGGGATTTAATTGTTTAATTTATGTTACCCTTGCTGGGATTTAATTGTTTAATTGATGTTACCCTTGTCGGGATTTAATTGTTTAATTATTGTTCCCTTGCCGGGATTCCTATATCTATTCTGTTTACTTCCTTGCCTTGTTTGTTATTGTTGTTTGGGTAAGGAAGAGTGTTAAATCACGTAGGGTGATGTCGTGCACTTGTCTTGGTGAGAATGAGAGTAAAGCACGAAGGGTGATGTCGTGCATTGTTTGATATTGTCTCCCTTGCTGGGATGTTGATATTTCTGTTATTGTTCCCTTGCTGGGATTGCCATATCTGCTCTGTTTACTCCCTTGCCCTTGTTTGTGATTGTTGTTTGGGTGAGGAAGAGTGTTAAAGTACGAAGGGTGATGTCGTGCATTGTTTGACATTGTGAGGAAAGAGTGTAAATCACGAAGGGTGGTGTCGTGCCGTACGATTTACCATTCTGTACCGATATCCATTGATTACATTATACATTGCACAGTGAGGAAAGAGAGTAAAAGCACGAAGGGTGATGACGTTCCATGATTTACATTGATTACATTATACATTGCATAGTGAGGAAAGAGAGTAAAAGCACGAAGGGTGATACCGTGCCACGATTTACATTGATTACATTATACATTGCACAGTGAGGACGAGAGTAAAAGCACGAAGGGTGATGACGTTCCATGATTTACATTGATTACATTATACATTGCACAGTGAGGACGAGAGTAAAAGCACGAAGGGTGATGCCGTGCAAGTTGTGATTTCATCCAGCTCATCATAGAGGCTTCAAGGTATACCCGCTGGCGTTCATGGGCCTTGGCGTCTCTTCCATCCCCTTGTCTTCGATTCTGTCTTGTTTTTCCTTTAGTGTCAAAGGCAGACATTTATTTTCCTTTCAGACTTGTATTTAGCACTCTTAGACAGTTCGTAGTTTGTGACTCCAGGTTTTGGGAAAGTTTACGTGTTGTTGTATTATCTTGCCCTTATTTAGCTTGGAACCACATTTAATTCCGCTGTTAAATAGTGAACCGTCTAGTTCATCCAATTAAATTGGTGTTAATTTGCTAGTTTATTTGTATACGTTGGCTTGTCTAGCGCGTTCAACATTAGACGCCATCATGGCCCGACGATGGGATTTCGGGTCGTGACAAGTTGGTATCAGAGCACTGGTTACTTAGGTCTCACAACTCACGGACAACTTGGTAGAGTCTGAGGGATCGGTACGGAGACGTCTGTACTTATCCTCCAGAGGCAGCGAAGTTAGGATGACTCCATATTCCTTTTCTTCTCTATCGTGCGCTATGATTTTGAGTACTGACTAAGGTTTATTGAGGGATTGGCCCGGCCTATCAGACTTCAGATGGCTAGAGAGTCAGGTACAAATATATCGTTCCAGGATGCGGTCAATATGGCCAGGAGGATTGAAATGATTCTGCCACACGGTGGTGGTCAGGGGGCTGACAAGAGGCCCTGTCATTTCGGTCGTCTCAGTGGAGCCTCGTCTTGGGGTAGGGATTCTTCCGGCAGAGCTCATCCTCCCAGACCTTTTCATTCAGCTCTTCAGGTTTCCCATGGTACTTTGGGTGGTCGTGGTTATCAGCCGCACTATTCTGATCAGCAGCCTTACAGTGCGCCACCAGCTCCCATCAATGCACCGCGCATCAGATTTTCCGAAGTGGTCATTCGGGTCATATTCAGTTCCCTCAGCAGCCGAGGTCTTGTTACACTTGTGGCGATCCGGGTCACCTTGCCAGATTTTGCCCTCGAGCATCAGGTAGTTCTCAGCATCAGGGTTCCCGTGCCATGGTACAGGCACCAGGTGTTCCACAGCCTGCCCAGCCAGCTAGAGGTGGGAGTAGAGGTGCTAGAGGTGGAGGTAGAGGTCATAGAGGTGGAGCTCAGGCCACCAGAGGTGGAGGCCAGCCAGTAGCCGGCCGTCCCAGAGATGTGGTTCAGGGTGGTAGGGCCCTGCCCCGATGTTATGCTCTTCCAGCCAAGCCAGAGGCTGAGTCTTCAGAAGAAGTCATTACAGGTACTATTCGGGTTTGTGACAGAGATACTTCAGTGCTATTTGACCCAGGGTCTACGTATCCGTATGTGTCCTCTTATTTTGCACCATACCTGGTCATGCCTAGTGATACATTAAGTATTCATGTTTATGTATCTACACCAGTGGGTGATCCTATCGTGGTCGATCGTGTCCATCGTTAATGTGTTGTGGTGATTGGGGGTCTTGAGACCCGTGTTGATTTGTTGCTTTTTGGTATGGTCGACTTTGATGTTATATTGGGGATGGACTGGTTATCCCCATATCATGCCATCTTGGATTGCCATGCCAAGACGGTGACCTTAGCCTTACCAGATTTTCCTCGTTTGGAGTGGAAAGGAACTCCTGTTCATTCTACCCGCAGTGTTATTTCATACGTGAAGGATCGGGGTATGGTCGAGAAGGGGTGTTTGGCTTATCTGGCTTATGTACGCGATTCCAGTGTTGAGGTTCCCTCTATTGATTCGGTGCCCGTGGTTCGTTAGTTTCCTGAGGTCTTCCCTTCAGACCTGCCGGGGATGCCACCCGACAGGGACATTGATTTCTGCATTGATCTGGCTCCAGGCACCTAGCCCATTTTTATTCCGCCGTATCGCATGGCCCCGCCAGAGTTGAAAGAATTGAAGGAACAGTTGCAGGATTTTCTTGGGAAGGGTTTCATTAGACCCAGTACTCTCCTTGGGGTGCTCCAGTGTTGTTTTTCAAGAAGAAAGATGGTTCGATGAGGATGTGCATAGATTACCGGCAATTGGACAAGGTTATAATCAAGAATAAGTATCCACTGCCGAGGATTGATAATTTGTTTGATCAGCTTCAGAGTGCCAAGGTATTTTCGAAGATAGACTTGAGATATGGCCACCATCAATTGAGGATTAGGTCCTCCGATGTCCCTAAGACATCTTTCCGCACTCGGTACGGGCATTACGAGTTCTTAGTCATGTCGTTTGGGTTGATGAATGCCCCAACAGCTTTTATGGACTTGATGAACCAAGTGTTCATGCCTTATTTGGACTCGTTCGTGATAGTCTTCATTGATGATATATTGATATACTCCCGCAGTTATGAGGAGCACGAGCAGCATCTCAGAGTGGTTCTTCAGATTCTGAATGATAGTCAGCTTTATGCATAATTTTCGAAGTGTGAGTTCTGGTTGAGTTCAGTTGCATTCCTGGGTCATGTCGTATCAGCAGAGGGTATTCAAGTTGACTCGAAGAAGATTGAGGCGGTCAAGAAGTGGCCTAGACCAACATCATCTACAAAGATTCGGAGTTTCTTCGGATTAGCAGGCTATTATCGTCGGTTCATGGAGGGGTTCTCATCTATTGCAGCCCCGATGACCAGGTTGACCCAGAAAAGTGCCCAGTTCAGATGGTCGAACGAGTGTGAGGCGAGCTTTCAGAGGCTCAAGACAGCTCTGACTACGGCACCGGTGTTGGTTTTGCCCACAGGTTCAGGGCCTTATTCAGTCTATTGCGATGCTTCCCATTGGGCTTGGTGCAGTATTGATGCAGGATGGCAAGGTCATTGCTTATGCTTCAAGGCAGTTGAAAATTCATGAGAAGAACTACCCAGTGCATGATTTAGAGTTGGCAGCCATTTTCCACGCACTGAAGATTTGGAGGCACTACTTGTATGGCGTGGCGTGTGAGGTGTTCACTGATCATAAGATTCTTCAATACTTGTTCAAGCAAAAGGAGTTGAATTTGAGGAAGAAAAGATGGTTGGAGTTGTTTAAGGATTATGATATTACCATCTTATATCACATGGGGAAGGCCAACGTGGTGGCCGATGCTTTGAGTAGGAAGTCAGCTAGTATGGGCAGTCTTGCTTTTATTCCAGTCAGTTAGAAGCCACTTGCCTTGGATGTTCAGGCTTTGGCCAATCGATTTGTGAGGTTGGATATTTCTGAGCCTGGTCGAGTGTTGGCTTGTACGGTCACTCGTTCTTCATTATTGGAGTGTATCCGTGATCGGCAGTTTGATGATCCCCATTTGTGTGTGCTTAGGGACACGGTGCAGCACGGAGGTGCCAAGCAGGTGACCTTAGATGATGATGGTGTCTTGAGATTGCAGGGGCGAGTTTGTGTGCCCAATGTTGATGGGATTCGAGAGTTTATTTTAGAGGAGGCCCATAGTTCCCGGTACTCTATTCATTCGGGCGCCGCGAAGATGTATCAGGATCTACGGCAGCATTATTGGTGGTGTAGAATGAAGAAGGATATTGTGACATATGTGGCGCGGTGTTTGAATTTTCAACAGGTTAAGTATGAGCATCAGAGGCCTGGGGGTTTATTTCAGAGGATTGAGCTTCCCGAGTGGAAGTGGGAGAGGATCAATATGGACTTCGTTACTGGACTTTCGTTGACCCGGAAGAAGTTCGATGTAGTTGGGGTCATTGTTGATAGGCTGACCAAGTCAGCGCATTTCATTCATGTGGCAGTTTCCTATTCATCCAAGAGGTTAGTTGAGATCTATGTCCGCGAGATTGTTTGCCTTCATGGTGTGCCAGTATCTATCATTTCGGACCGGGGCGTGCAGTTTACCTCGCGTTTCTGGGGAGCAGTTCAGCGAGAGTTAGGCACCCAGGTGGAGTTGAGCACAGCATTTCATCCTCAGACGGATGGGCAGTCCGAGCGAACTACTCAGATATTGGAGGATATGCTTCGAGCTTATGTTATTGACTTTGGAGGATCATGGGATCAGTTCTTGCCTTTTGAAGAGTTTGCCTACAACAACAGTTACCAGTCGAGTATCCAGATGGCTCCTTTTGAGGCTCTATATGGTAGGAGGTGTCGATCTCCGGTTAGATGGTTTCAGCTGGGAGAGGCTCGGTTGTTGGGTACAGATTTGGTTCAGGAGGCCTTGGACAAGGTCAGGATCATTCAGGATAGGCTTCGTGCAGCTCAGTCTAGGCAAAAGAGTTATGCAGATCACAAGGTTCGAGATGTGGCTTTCATGGTTGGTGAGCGAGTATTGCTCCGAGTGTCTCCTATGAAGGGCGTGATGATATTTGGGAAGAAGGGAAAGCTTAGCCCTAGATTCATTGGTCCGCTTGAGATTCTTGATCGAGTGGGAGAGGTGGCCTATAGACTTGCATTGCCACCTAGCTTATCAGCCATACATCCAGTTTTTCATGTGTCCATGCTTCGGAAGTATCACGGCGATCCAGCCCACGTGTTAGATTTCAGTACTGTCCAATTGGACAACGACATAGCTTATGAGGAGGAGCCGGTAGCTATTTTAGACCGACAGATTCGTCAGTTAAGATCCAAGAGTTTCCCTTCTCTTCATGTTCAGTGGAGAGGTCAACCTCCTGAGGCATTGACCTGGGAGTCCGAGTCCGATATGCGTAGTCGTTACCCTCTTTTTTTTTCTGACTCAGGTACTTCCTTCTTCTGTCTGTTCGAGAACGAACGATCGTTTTAGAGGTGGAGAATGTGACGACCCAAAGGGTCATCACCTATGTTATTACCCATTCCTTACTTTCTAGGCCTTGAAAACCTCATTTGTATTTGCCTCGATTTACGTATGCAGTCCGGGCGCGTAGCCAGACAGCTTAAATGTGAAATTTTGTAAAAAATACTAAGATTTCATATTAAAATGAATAAATTTGACTTCGGTCAGCATTTTGGGTAAATAGACTCGGACCCGTGATTTGACGGTCCTGAAGGGTCCGTAGGAAAATATTGGACTTGGGAGTATGCCCGGAATCGAATTCTGATGTCCCAAGCCCGAGAAATAAATTTTTTAGTAAAATTATTTTCTGAAAATATTCAAGGAAATTGAAAATGAAATCTGATTAGAAAGTAATGGTATCGGGCCCGTATTTTGGTTCCGGCACCCGGTACAGGTCTTATATATGGTTTAAGCACTTTCTGTAAAGTTTGGTTGAAATCGGATTTTGTTTGATGTGTTTCGGACTTAAAATGGAAAACTTGATGTTTTATGAAATTTGATAGAATTGATGGATTTTGAGGCTTAATTAGATGTATATGATGTTATTTTGGCGATTTGATCGCATGGATAAATTCATAGGATGTTTTTGAGGTAGTGTGTATTTTTGGTTTGGAGCCCCGAGGGCTCGGGTGAGTTTTGGATAGGCCACACATTGCATTTTTGAACTTGGAATTTGCTAGTGTAACTGATCTGTAGGCTTCGCATTTGCGAAGCCAACATCGCAATTTCGAGCTCGCAAATTCGAGCTATTCATCGCAAATGTGAAGGTGCCCTTGTTGTCCAGGGATCGCAAATGCGACCATGTTGTTCGCAAATGCGAGTATGGGACCTTCACAAATGCGACATTTCTGGTCGGAAATGCAAAGTCCCTCCTTTTTCTCAATGTTCGCAAATGCGAACTATGCTTCGCAATTCCCATGTCAGGGGTGTTCGCAATTGTGAACCCCTGTTCGTATTTGCGATGCCAACAAGTAGCCTGCCCTGTACAAAATCGAATTTTTACTTCATATTTCATATTTTCTCAAACTCAACACCCTTAGGCGATTTTTCCAAAGAACAAGACTCTTCTAAATCAGTTGTAAGTGGTTTTTACTCATTTCTTTCAATCATTAACATCATTTAACAGGTTTTCAACTTAAAATCAAAGATTTTCATGGGTGAAATTGGGTGTTTTGGGTAGAACTTAGGTTTTTTCTAAAATTGGGGTTTGAGAGGATGATCGACCTCCGATTTGAGAGATTTTTATATGGCTAGACTCGTGAGAGTTCGAGGGTTCTGAAAATGTAAAATTTATCCGACTCTGAGATGCTGTCCTCAGGGGCGTTTTGGTTATCTCACCTAATTTCGCGTTGTAACCTTGAATTGAATAGTAGAATCAGTTGCATGAGATGTTATTTACGGTATGAAATTTATTTGAATAGATTTGGGCCATTTGGAGTTGGATACTAGTGGCAAACGTGTGGTTTCGGGTTGGTTGCTATACTTCGGACCCGAGGTAAGTGTTCGGTCTAACCTTAGCTTGAGGAAATAGGAGTTGAGTCTTGATTGCTACTTGCTAATTGTAGAGTACGATGTATAGGCATGGTTACGAGTATCTATACATTGGTGTCTAGCATGACCGTGAGTCCTTGTATTGTTAATATTCTGATTTTGTGGTAATTCCCATGCTTAATTGATGATTTCTATATGTTGTGAAGAATATGTGAAGGGAATTGAATTCTGTAAATTCTGTTGGAGCATTGGCTCAGATTGTGAAATGAATAATGAAGAAATATGAGACATTACAGTCTTTGGAGCGTTGGCTCGAGTGATAGAATAATCATGGAAATGAAAGTGAAAGAAAGAGAAAGAGTTATTGAAATATACCCTCGCCGAGATTTACTTGTGCAGTAGATGTTCCCTTGTTGGGATTTAAGTGTTTAGTTGATGTTATCCTTGCTGGGATTTAATTGTTTAATTGATGTTACAGTTGCCGGGATTTTATTGTTTAATTATTTTTCCCTTGCCGGGATTCCTATATCTATTCTGTTTACTTCCTTGCCTTGTTTGTGATTGTTGTTTGGATAAGGAAGAGTGTTAAAGAACGAAGGGTGATGTCGTGCACTTGTCTTGGTGAGAATGAGAGTAAAGCACGAAGGGTGATGCCGTGTATTGTTTGATATTGTCTCCCTTGCCGGGATGTTGATAATTCTGTTTTATTATCAAAAATGGGGGGGAAAACCATAGGAAGGGATGAGAATTTCCCAATTCCGAAATTCTGGAAAATTGTGAGGTTTTTGGCGTCGGATTTCGATTGTTTCTGGTTAAATGAGTTCGTGAGTGAATGGGTGTCCGGAAAATATGACTTTCACCCGATTACGAGTCGGGGCCCGAGGGGCATTTTTATCATTTTACATAATTTTGCGCCTTAGCTTGAATTATACAGTATAATTTGTTGCATGAGATGTTATTTACGATATGTAATTGAAATGTATAAATTGTGGCCATTTGGAGTCGGATACTCGTGGAAAACGTGTGGTTTCAAGTTGATTTTGAGCCGGTTCGAGGTAAGTCACTTGTCTAACCTTGTGTGGGGGACCTTTCCCCTTAGGATGTGATATTTGGTAATTGAATGCCTTGCACGTGAGGTGACGAGCGCGTACTTGTGCTAATTGTTGAAAATCCAGTTTTACTTTACATATTTAGCATGAGTTTCTTCCTTACCTATTTTGTTCTAATTTCAACTATAATCTATGTTAGCTTAGAAAATCATGCCTAGTTGCCCTAAATTACCTATTGCTTAAATTGTTTTAATTGTACTACATGAAGCATGTTAGGCTAGAGTTTAATTGTTGCCTTTTATTTTTGCACTCTAATTCTGAATGTCTTATTGTTGTGGCCGCGTATTTACTTTGGGACTACGGGACGGTATCCCGGGAGATCCCCCTGCATATTTACTTTGGGACTACGGGACGGTATCCCGGGAGATCCCCCTACATACTTACTTTGGGACTATGGGACGGTATCTCGGGAGATCCCCTGCTTATTTACTTTGGGACTACGGGACGGTATCCCGGGAGATCCCCCTGCTTATTTACTTTGGGACTACGGGACGGTATCCCGGGAGATCCCCCTGCTTATTTACTTTGGGACTATGGAACGATATCCCGGGAGATCCCCCTGCACACTGATAGTAGCACTACGAGACGGTATCTCAGGAGATCCTTTGGATATACATATGATGGACTACGGGACAGTATCCCGAGAGATCCTTCGGATATACATATGATGGACTACGGGACGATATCCCGGGAGATCCTTCGGATATACATATGATGGACTACGGGACGGTATCCCGGGAGATCCTTCAGATATACATATGATGGACTACGGGACGGTATCCTGGGAGATCCTTTGGATATACATCTGATGGACTACGGGACGATATCCCGGGAGATCCTTCAGATATACATATGATGGACTACGGGACGGTATCCCGGGAGATCCTTCAGATATACATATGATGGACTACGGGACGGTATCCCGGGAGATCCTTCGGACATGAATATGGTGGACTACGGGACGGTATCCCGGGGGATCCACCAAACAGTTGAGAAAAGGACTACAGGACGGTACCCTGGGAGATCCTCATTGTTACCATTGTTATTATGCTGTACATATTCCGGGTTTACTCTGTTCTTGTGTTTAGTTATGGCCTTGTTTGACCTGTCTTATTTCACTGTTGTACTCATTATTACCCCCTGTTTTCATACTGTAAACTCATATTATATTGTTTGATCTCAGTACGGCCCGGACCTTCCTCGTCACTACCCGACCGAGGCTAGGCTTGGCACTTACTGAGTACCGTTGTGGTGTACTCATGCCCTTTCCTGCGCATGTTTTTCATGTGCAGATCCAGGCACCTCCACTCAGGCGTTCTATCCACGAGGTTGAGAGATACAGCAGAGACTTCGAGGTACATCTGCCGCGTCCGTAGACCAGGAGTCTCTATCTTATTCCAGCTTTTTTTGTGAAAAGTTTATCCCTCCTTACAGTTGTATAGATATTCTTGAATTAGAGCAATGTATTAGATTCTGTTAGCCTGTGGTCCCCGTGAGTTTCCGTGTTTTGGGGTGATGTTGTAGATTTCCATATTGTTTTGAGTTTTATATTTCAAGTGGCATTATATACAGTCTTTCTTTTAGAGTGTTCAACTTTCTTTTATTTACTTATTTCCGCAATTATGTTGTTATTCAGCATTGTTAGGCTTACCTAGTCATAGGGACTAGGTGCCGTCATGACATGTTCACGGAGGGCGAACTGGGGTCGTGACAAGTTGGTATCAAAGCTATAGGTTCATAGGAGTCACGGAACACAGGCCGGTTTATTAGAGTCTCGTTTATCGGTACGGAGACGTCTGTACTTATCTATGAGAGGCTATGTAACTGTTTAGGAAAAATCTGCACTTCATTGAATTCCTTGTCGTGCAATATCTTTTGACATCAATTCTAAACCTCTGCTTTCTATTCTCTCACAGATGGTGGGGACACGTGCTACTCGGGACGATCAGGCACCCGCTCCCCCTACAGCATATGTCAGAGGTCGGGGCCAGGGTAGCGACCGGGGACGCACATGTGGTGAAGCAAGAGCACCTGTGCGAGCTGCCGTCGAGGTACCACCAGCAGATCCAGCCGAGGTCCGTACACCTGCCACACCTACTGCCACTACTACTCTAGCTCTTCAGGAGACATTAGCTCAGTTCATGTCCATGTACACCACTCTGGCTCAGGCAGGGTTGTTTCCCCTTACTGCAGCCACATTTCAGGCCGGCGGAAGAGTACATACTCTCGCCGCCCGCACTACTGAGCAGTGAGTGCATGTGGAGCAGGTCCCAGAGGTCATTCCTATACCGCCTGTAGTGTCAGATCAGCCCGAGGATGGGTCAGCTGCTTCAAAGGACAAGCAGCGGAGACTCGAGAGGTTCAAGAAGTATGACCCTCCGGTATTCAGTGGACTAGCATCAGATGATGCCTTGGGATTCCTAGAGGAGCGTCACCATATTCTTCGCACTATGGGCATAGCCGGATCTAGTGGGGTTTCCTTTACTACCTTCCAGCTTCGCGGAGCCGCCTATGATTGGTGGCGCACCTATGAGTTAGATAGTCCAGACGAGGCTGCTTCACTGACCTGGACCCAATTCTTAGATATGTTCCTGAGAGAGTTTGTGCCTCAGAGCCTCAGGGACACATGGCGCGCAGAGTTTGAGCATTTGCGCTAGGGTGCTATGATAGTTTCAGAGTATGCTATCCGTTACACCAGATTGGCTAGGCATGAACCGCCTTTGGTTGCTACTGTCCGCGAGAGGGTTCGCCGGTTCATCGAGGGTCTTATCCCACCCATCAGATCTAGCATGGATCGAGAGTTGGAGATAGACATTCCTTATTAGTAGGTAGTGAGCATTTCTAGGAGGATCGAGGGTATGCTCACTAGGGAGCGAGAGGAGAAGGAGGCCAAGAGGTCTCGAGAGTCGGGCCACTACTCTGGTGCCCATACCCCAGCAACAGGTCGTCATGGTAGGGGTTATATGGTCCGCCCAGTTCATTCAGCTCTTCCAGCAGCCAGCGGTACCCCAGCTCCACCCAGGCCTCAGGAGCCTTACTATGCACCTCCAGTTTCTAGCGCGCCTCCTGCGCGGGGTGCTTTCAGGGGTCGTCTAGCAGACTTGGCCCTAGCCAGTCACAACAACCATGTCCTCCCAAAGCTTGTTTTGAGTGTGGTGATACACTCCATGTGGTTAGGGACTGCCCCAGACTTGGTAGGGGTGCATCTTCACAAACTTTTCAGCCACAACGTGCTCAGCAGAGTTCTCAGGCCATGATCACAGCTCCAGCCGCTACCTCATCTGCCCAGCCAGCTAGGGGTAGAGGTCGGGGAGGTAGAGGTCTCCCTTGAGGGGGAGGCCATGCCAGATATTATGTTATTCCTCCTCGCACCGAGGCTGTTGCCTCCAATTCTATCATCACAAGTATTATACTGGTTTGACACCGAGATGCATCGGTTCTATTCGATCCAGACTCCACATATTCTTATGTGTCTTCTTATTTTGCTCCGCATTTGGGTATAGCCCGAGATTCTTTGGGTTCTCCTGTTTATGTTTCTACTCCTGTGGGAGATTCTCTTGTTGTGGACCGCGTTTATCGGTCGTGTTTGGTTACTATTCGTGGTTTTGAGACCAGCATGGATTTATTGTCACTCGATATGGTGGATTTCGATATTACCTTGGGCATGGACTGGTTTTCGCCCCATTATGCTATTCTTGATTGTCATGCTAAGACCGTGACACTGGCTATGCCAGGTGTTCCGCGTGTTGAGTGGAGTGGTACTTTATATCACACTCCCAGTAGAGTTATATCTTTTCTTAGAGCTCAGAGTATGGTTGAGAAGGGGTGTGCCGCGTATTTGGCTTATGTGAGAGATGTGAGTGTTGATACCCCTACTGTTAATTCAGTTTTAGTGGTACGGGATTATCCCAATGTGTTTCCAGTTGATCTTCCGGGCATGCCGCCCGATAGAGACATTGATTTTGGCATTGATTTGTTGTCGGGCACTCAGCCCATTTCCATTCCTCCTTACCGTATGGCTCATTCTGAGTTGAAGGAGTTGAAGCATCAATTACAAGAATTTCTTGATAAGAGTTTTATTCGACCCAGTGTTTAACCTTGGGGTGCTCCTATCTTATTTGTGAAAAATAAAGAGGGTTCTATGCGCATGTATATTGATTATCGCCAGTTGAACAGGGTTACAGTAAAGAACCGTTATCCCTTTCCTCGTATTGATGATTTATTTGACCAGCTTCAGGGCGCACATGTATTTTCTAAGATTTATTTGCGCTCAGGTTTCCATTAGTTGAAGATTTGGGAGTCGGATATCCCGAAGACCNCGGAGTGGGGAAGATCATGAGCAGCACCTGAGGTCAGTGCTTCAGACCTTGAGAGAGAAGAAGTTGTATGCAAAGTTCTCAAAATGTGAGTTCTGGTTGAGTTTTGTGGCATTCTTAGGCCACGTGGTATCGAGTGAGGGCATTCGAGTAGATCTGAAGAAGGTAGAGGCCGTGCAGAGTTGGCCCAGGCCATCCTCAGTTACAGAGATTCGCAGTTTCCTTGGCTTGGCAGGTTACTACTGCAGTTTTGCGGAGGGATTTTCATCGATTGCAGCCCCTATGACTAGGTTGACCGAGAAGGGTGTTCCATTTAAGTGGACAGAGGAGTGTGAGGCGAGCTTTCAGAAGCTCAAGACAGTTTTGACTACAGCCCCAATCTTGATCTTGCCTACTGGTTCGGGGTCTTATACAGTTTATTGTGATGCCTCGCGAGTTGTCCTAGGAGCAGTGTTGATGCAAGACGGTAGGGTGATTGCCTACGTGTCCAGACAATTGAAGATACATGAGAAGAATTACCCTGTCCATAACCTTGAGTTAGCTGCCATTGTTCACGCCTTGAAGATCTGGCGTCATTATTTGTACGACGTGCCTTGTGAGATTTATACTAACCACCGGAGTTTGCAGCACATATTCAGATAGAAGGATCTAAATTTGCGCCAGCGTAGATGGTTAGAGTTGCTAAAGGACTATGACATCACTATACTATACCACCCGGGGAAGGCTAATGTGGTGGCCGACTCTTTGAGTCGCCGGGCGGAGAGTTTGGGGAGTTTGGCATACCTTCCTGCAGCTGAGAGGCCCCTAGCCTTGGATGTTCAGTCCTTAGACAGTCAGTTCGTGAGATTGGATCTTTCTGAGCCTTGCCGGGTATTGACTTGTGTGGTTTCTCGGTCTTCCTTATTCGATTGTATCAGGGAGCGACAGTATGATGATCCTCATTTACTTGTCCTCAGGGACACGGTCCGGCACGGTGATGCCAGATATGTGACCATTGGGGACGACGGGGTATTGAGGATGCAAGGTCGGATTTGTGTGCCCAATGTTGATGGGCTTCGGGAGTTGATCTTAGAAGAGGCCCATAGTTCGCGGTATTCCATCCATCCGGGTAATACGAAGATGTATCAGGATTAGAGGCATCACTATTGGTGGCGAAGAATGAAGAAGGATATAGCAGAGTTTGTAGCCAAGTGCCTCAACTGTCAGCAGTTCAAAAGTGAGCATCAGAGACCGTGAGGTTACTTCAGCAGATTGAGCCTCCAGAGTGGAAGTGGGAGCGGATCACCATAGACTTTGTGGTTGGACTTCCTCGGACTTTGAGGAAGCATGATGCTATTTGGGTGATTGTGGATCGGCTGACCAAATCAGCCCATTTCATTCTGGTGCTGACTACTTATTCATCGGAGAGGTTGGCGAAGATTTACATTCGAGAGATCATTCGTCTGCATGGTATTCCAGTTTCTATTATTTCAGACAGAGGTACTCAGTTCACTTCACGGTTCTGGAGAGCCGTTCAGCAGGAGTTAGGTACCAGGGTAAAGTTGAGCACAGAATTTCACCCCCAGACGGACGGACAGTCCGAGCGCACTATTCATATTCTTAAGGATATGCTTCGTGCTTGTGTGATTGAGTTTGGAGGGTCTTGGGATCAGTTCTTGTCATTGGCAGAGTTTGCTTACAACAACAGTTATCAATCTAGCATTCAGATGGCGCCGTATGAGGCTTTATATGGTAGGAGGTGCAGATCCCCGGTGGGTTGGTTCGAGCCGGATGAGGATAGGCTATTAGGCACAGAGTTGGTTCAGGATGCATTGGAGAAGGTCAAGGTGATTCAGGATAGACTCCGTACAGCCCAGTCCAGACAGAAGAGTTACGCGGACTGAAAGGTTCGTGATGTTTCATATATGGTCGGAGAGCGGGTTTTGCTTCAGGTTTCGCCTATGAAGGGCGTTATGGTATTTGGGAAGAAGGGGAAGTTGAGTCCGAGGTTTATTGGCCCTTTTGAGATATTGAGGCGTGTTGGGGAGGTTGCTTATGAGCATGCCTTACCTCCCAGCTTGGCAGGAGTTCATCTGGTATTTCATGTTTCGATGCTCCGGATATATCACGGTGACCCATCCCATGTCTTGGATTTCAGCTCAGTCCATTTGGACAAGGATCTATCATATATTGAGGAGCCTGTAGCTATATTGGACAGGCAGGTCAGAAAGCTCAGGTCGAAGAACATTGCTTCAGTAAAGGTTCAGTGGCGGGGTCAGTCGGCCAAGGAGGCGACCTGGGAGATCGAGCAGGTTATGCGTAGCAGTTACCCTCATCTTTTCACTACTTCAGGTTTGTCTTTATGATCGTTCGAGGATGAACCAATTTTTAAGTGTAGGAGGATGTGACGACCCGGCCGGTCGTCTTAAGAATTAATTCCCCGATCCCCTGTTAATTATTTTCCTCAAGTCTATTTCTGCTTAATTGAATTGTCGGGACGTTCGATTTTAAGTTTCAAAGAGTTTTGGGATATTTAGACCCTAAATGAGAGCTTAAGTGTTGGAAAGTTGCCTGTAGTCGGAGCAGTGTGAAGACGGCCTCGGAATGGAAATCTGATGGTTCTGTTAGCTCCGTTAGGTGATTTCGGGGTTGGGAGCGTGTTCGGAATGTATTATGGAAGTCTGTAGCTCATTTAGGATTGAAATGCCGAAGTTTGAATTTTTGGAGTTTCCGGTCCTATCTGAATTTTTGATCCGAGGGTCAGAATGGAAGTTCAGAAGTTGCAATAGTTCCGTCATGTCATTTGGGATGTGTGTGCAAAATTTGAGGTCATTCAGATAAGTTTAGACGTGTTTCGGCGTCGAATGTGAATTCGGAATTTTCCTAAGTTTCTAGGCTTGAAACTATGCATAATCGATGTTTTTGATGTTAAGAGATGTGTTTTTAAGGCTCGACCTAGTTCAAATGAGGTGTTAGGGTTGGTTGGTGGTTTTGGTTGAGGCCCTGGGGGGCCTCGGGGTTGTTTCGGATGCTTAACGGTTGAAATTTGGGAGAATTGTTGTTGTTGAACCAGGCCTCTTCTGGTGTCTTCGCACCTGCGAAGGGCTTTCAGTAGGTGCGTACTCGTAGATGCGTGGGCTTGATCGCAGGTGCGATAGGGGAGTTTTCGGCCACTTGTCACAGGTGCGACCTGGCTTCTGCAGGTGTGGGACAGCAGGCGCGACCAAACGACCGCAGGTACGGTCCCAGTGCTTCTTAAGTGACTCCTGCACCTGCGATACTTTTTCCGCAAGTGCGGTGATCGATTCCGCAGGTGCGGATTGCCTGGGTATTTTATTCCAAATCCAAGAGTTTGGTTCATAATTCCAAAATTCATGTGAGGGCTCTAGGATTGGCGATTTTCTGTGGATTTCAAAGAGGAGGAGCATAGGTAACATTTCCTAATCCTAAATCATTGTTAGACCATTAATTCCCGTAGTTTTCTTTAGTTTAATTATCAAAAATGGGGGGAAAACCATAGGAAAGGGATGAGATTTCACAATCCGAAATTCTGGAAATTGCAAGGTTTTTGGCATCGAATTTCGATTGTTTCTAGTTAAATGAGTTCGTGAGTGAATGGGTGTCCGGAAAATATGACTTTTACCCGATTCCGAGTCGTGGGCCCAAGGGGCATTTTGGTCATTTTACATAATTTCGCATCTTAGCTTGAATTAAACAGTATAATCTGTTGCATGAGATGCTATTTACAATATGTAATTGAATTGTATAGATTTGGGCCATTTGGAGTCGGATACTCGTGGCAAACGTGTGGTTTCAAGTTGATTTTCAGCCGGTTCAAGGTAAGTGGCTTGTCTAACCTTGTCGAGGGGACCTTTCCCCTTAGGATGTGATATTTGGTAATTGAATACCTTGCACGTGAGGTGACGAGCGCGTACTTTTGCTAATTGTTGAAAATCCGATTTTACTTTAAATATTTAGCATGAGTTTCTTCCTTACCTATTTTGTTCTAATTGCAACTATAATATGTTAGCTTAGAAAATCATGCCTAGTTGCCCTAAATTACCTATTGCTTAAATTGTTTTAATTGTACTGCGTGAAGCATGTTAGGCTAGAGTTTAATTGTTGCCTTGTATTTTTGCACTCTAATTTTGAATGTCTTCTTGTTGTGGCTGCGTATTTACTTTGGGACTACGGGACGGTATCCCGGGAGATCCCTTTGCATATTTACTTTGGGACTACGGGACGGTATCCTGGGAGATCCCCCTACTTATTTACTTTGGGACTACGGGACGGTATCCCGGGAGATCCCCCTGCTTATTTACTTTGGGACTACGGGACGGTATCCCGGGAGATCCCCCTGCTTATTTACTTTGGGACTACGGGACGGTATCCCGGGAGATCCCCCTGCTTATTTACTTTGGGTCTACGAGACGGTATCCCGGGAGATCCTTTGGATATACATATGATGGACTACGGGACGGTATCCTGGGAGATCCTTCGGATATACATATGATGGACCACGGAACGGTATCCCGGGAGATCCTTCGGATATGCATATGATGGACTACGGGACGGTATGCCGGGGGATCCACCGGACAATTGAGAAAAGGACTACAGGACGGTATCCTGGGAGATCCTCATTGTTACCATTGTTATTATGTTGTACATATTCTGGGTTTACTTTGTTCTTGTGTTTAGTTATTTCCTTGTTTGACCTGTCTTATTTCACTGATGTACTCATTATTACCCCCTGTTTTCATACTGTAAATTCCTATTATATTGTTTGATCTCAGTAGGGCCCTGACCTTCCTCGTCACTACCCGACCGAGGTTAGGCTTGGCACTTACTGAGTACCACTGTGGTGTACTCATGCCCTTTCCTGCGCATGTTTTTCATGTGCAAATCCAGGTACCTCCACTCAGGCGTTCTATCCACGAGGTTGAGAGATACAGCAGAGACTTCGAGGTACATCTGTCGCGTCCGCAGACCAGGAGTCTCTATCTTATTCCAGCTTTTTTTTGAAAAGTTTATCTCTCCTTACAGTTGTATAGATATTCTGGAGTTAGATCAATGTATTAGATTCTGTTAGCCTGTGGTTCCGGTGAGTTTTCGGGTTTTGGGGTGATGTTGTAGATTGCTATATTGTTTTGAGTTGTATATGCCAAGTGGCATTTATATACTGTCTTTCTCTTAGAGTGTTCAGCTTTCTTTTATTTACTTATTTCCACAATTATGTTGTTATTCCGCATTGTTAGGCTTACCTAGTCATAGGGACTAGGTGCCGTCACGACATGTTCACGGAGGGCGAACTGGGGTCGTGACACGGTCTCTGATGCTCACTTTTGACCTGCTGACAGTTGAGGCACTTGGCTACAAACTCTGATATTTCCTTCTTCATTCTTCGCCACCAATAGTGTTGCCTCAAATCCAGATACATCTTCGTAGTACCCGGATGGATGGAATACCGCGAACTATGGGCCTCTGATAAAATCAACTCCCGAAGCCTATCAACATTGGGCACACAAATCNTGCCGCTCCCTGATACGATCGAATAAGGAAGACCGAGAAACCACACAAGCTAATACCCGGCAAGGCTCAGAAAGATCGAATCTCACGAACTGACTGGCTAAGGACTGAACATCTAAGGCTAGAGGCCTCTCAGCTGCATGAAGGTATGCCAAACTCCCCAAACTCTCCGCCCGGCGACTCAAGGCGTCGGCCACCACATTGGCCTTCCCCGGGTGGTATAATATAGTGATGTCATAGTCCTTTAGCAACTCTAACCATCTACGCTGGCGCAAATTTAGATCCTTCTGTCTGAATATGTGCTGCAAACTCCGGTGGTCAGTATAAATCTAACAAGGCACGTCGTACAAATAATGACGCCAGATCTTCAAGGCGTGAAGAATGGCAGCTAACTCAAGGTCATGGACAGGGTAATTTTTCTCATATATCTTTAACTGTCTGGACACGTAGGCAATCACCCTACCGTCCTGCATCAACACTACTCCAAGGCAACTCACGAGGCATCACAATAAACTGTATAAGACCCCGAACCAGTAGGCTAGATAAACATTGGGGCTGTAGTCAAAACTGTCTTGAGCTTCTGAAAGCTTGCCTTACACTCTTCTGCCCACTAAAATGGAGCACCTTTCTGGGTCAATCTGGTCATCGGAGCTGCAATCGATGAAACTCCCTCCATAAAACGTTGGTAGTAACCCGCCAAGCCAAGGAACTGCAAATCTCTGTAACTGAGGACGGCCTGGGCCAACTCTGCACGGCCTCTACCTTCTTCGGATCCACTCGAATTCCCTCACTCGATACCACGTGGCCTAAGATTGCCACAGAACTCAACCAAAACTCACATTTTGAGAACTTTGCATACAACTTCTTCTCTCTCAAGGTCTGAAGCACTGTCCTCAGGTGCTGCTCATGATCTTCCCGACTCCGGGAGTAAACAAGAATATCATCTATGAAGACAATGACGAACGAGTCGAGATATGTCCTGAACACACGGTGCATCAAATGCATAAATGCTGCGGGGGCATTAGTCAACCCGAAAGACATAACTAGAAACTTGTAATGGCCATACCAAGTCCTGAAAGCAGTCTTCGGGATATCCGGCTCCCGAATCTTCAACTGATGGTAACCTGAGCGAAAATCAATCTTAGAAAATACTTGTGCGCCCTGAAGCTGGTCAAATAGATCATCAATACGAGTCAAGGGATAACGGTTATTCACTGTAACCCTGCTCAACTGGCGATAATCAATACATATGCGCATAGAACCATCTTTCTTCTTCACAAATAATACATGACCACCCCAAGGTGAAACACTAGGTCGAATAAAACTCTTATCAAGCAATTCTTGTAACTGATCCTTCAACTCAGGAGGATTCATACAGTACGGAGGAATGGAAATGGGTTGAGTGCCCGGCAACAAATCAATGCCAAAATCAATGTCTCTATTGGGCGGCATGCCCGTAAGATCAGCTGGAAACACATCGGGGGATAATCCCGTACCACTGGAACTGAATCAACAGAAGGGGTATTAACACCGACATCTCTCACATAAGCCAAATACATGGCACACCCCTTCTCAACCACACGCTGAGCTTTAAGAAAAGAGATAACTCTACTAGGAGTGTGATATAAAGTACCACCCCACTCAACACGCGGAATACCTGGCATAGCCAGCGTCACGGTCTTGGCGTGACAATCAAGAATAGCATAATGGGGCGACAACCAGTCCATGACAAAGATAATTTCAAAATCCACCATATCGAGTAACAATAAATCCGCACCGGTCTCAAAACCACGAATAGTAACCAAACACGACCAATAAATGCGGTCCACAACAAGAGAATCTCCCACAGAGGTAGAAACATAAACAGGAGAACCCAAAGAATCTCGGGCTATACCCAAATACGGAGCAAAATAAGAAGACACATAAGAATACATGGAGCCTGGATAGAATAGAACCAATGCATCTTTGTGACAACCCAGTATAATACCTGTGATGACAGAATCGAAGGCAATAACCTCGGTACTAATAGGAATAGCATAATATCTGGCCTGGCCTCCCCCTCGAGGGCGACCTCTACCTCCCCGACCTCCTCCCCTAGCTGGTTGGGCAGGTGGGGTAGCAGCTGGAGCTGTTATCATGGCCTAAGAACTCTGCTGAGCACGCTGTGGCTAAAAATTCAGTGAAGTTGCACCACTACCAAGTCTGGGGCAGTCCCAAACCATATGGCATGTATCGCCACACTCGAAACAAGCTCTTGGAGGACGTGGTGGCCGTGACTGGCTAGGGCCAGGTCTGCTAGACTGACCTCTGAAAGCACCCCGCGCAAGAGGCGAGTTAGAAACTGGAGGTGCATAATAAGGCTCCTGAGGCTTGGGTGGAGCTGGGGTACCGCTGGCCGCTGGAAAAGCTGAATGAACTGAACGAACCATATAACCCCTACCATCACGACCTGTTGTTGGGGTACGGGCACCAGAGTAGTGGCCCGACTCTCGACACCTCTTGGCCTCCCTCTCCTCTCGCTCCCTAGCGAGCATACCCTCGATCCTCCTAGCAATGCTCACTACCTGCTGATAAGGAATGTCCATCTCCAAATCTCGAGCCATGCTAGATCTAATGGGTGGGATAAGACCCTCGATGAACCGGCGAACCCTCTCGCGGACAGTAGCAACCAAAGTCGGTGCATGCCTAGCCAATCTGGTGTAACGGATATCATACTCTGAAACTGTCATAGCACCCTGACGCAAATTCTCAAACTCTGCGCGCCATGCGTCCCTGAGGCTCTGAGGAACAAACTCTCTCAGGAGCATATCTGAGAACTGGGTCCAGGTCAGTGAAGTAGCCTCGTCTGGACTGTCTAACTCATAGGTGCGCCACCAATCATAGGCGGCTCCGCGAAGCTGGAAGGTAGTAAAGGAAACTCCACTAGATCCGGCTATGCCCATAGTGTGAAGAATACGGTGACACTCCTCTAGAAATCCCAAGGCATCATCTGATGCTAGTCCACTGAATACCGGAGGGTCATACTTCTTGAACCTCTCAAGTCTCCGCTGCTCGTCCTCTGAAGCAGCTGACCCATCCTCGGGGTGAGCTAGCACTACAGGCGGTACAGGAATGATCTCTGGGACCTGCTCCACATGCACTCGCTGCTCAGGAGTGCGGGCGGCGGGAGTCTGTGCTCCTCCCCCGGCCTGAGATGTGGCTGCAGCAAGGGGAATCAACCCTACCTGAGCCAGAGTGGTGTACATGGACATAAACTGAGCTAATGTCTCCTGAAGAGCTAGAGTAGTAGTGGCAGTAGGTGTGGCAGGTGTCTGGACCTCGGCTGGATCTGCTGGTGGTACCTCGACGGCAGCTCGCGCAGGTGCTCTCGCTGCACCACGTACGCATCCTCGGCCTCTACCCCGGCCCTGGCCTCTAACAGTTGCTATAGGGGGCACGGGTGTCTGATCGTCCCGAGTAGCACGTGTCCTCACCATCTGTGAGAGAATAGAAAACAGAGGTTTATAATTGATGTCAAAAGATATTGCACGATAAGGAAATCAATGAAGTGAAGATTTTTCCTAAACAGTTACATAGCCTCTCGTAGATAAGTACAGACGTCTCCGTACCGATCAGCGAGACTCTAATAAACTGGCATGTGTTCCATGACTCCTATGAACCTAGTGGATCTCCCGGAATACCATCCCGCAATCCATCATATGTATATCCGAAGGATCTCCCGGGATACCGTCCCGTAGTCCATCATATGTATATCCGAAGGATCTCCCGGGATAGCGTCCCGTAGTCCATCATGTGTATATACGAAGGATCTCCCATGATACCGTCCCGTAGTCCATCATATGTATATCCGAAGGATCTCCCGGGATACCGTCCCGTAGTTTAACTATCAATGTGCAGGGGGATCTCCCAGGATATCGTCCCGTAGTCCCAAAGTAAATATGCAGGGGGATCTCCCGGGATACCGTCCCATAGTCCCAAAATAAATATGCAAGGGAATCTCCCCGGATACCGTCCCGTAGTCCCAAAGTAAATATGCAGGGGGATCTCCCGGGATACCGTCCCATAGTCCCAAAATAAATATGCAAGGGAATCTCCCCGGATACCGTCCCGTAGTCCCAAAGTAAATATGCAGGGGGATCTCCCGGGATACCGTCCCGTAGTTTCAAAGTAAATATGCAGCCACAACAAGAAGACATTCAGAATTAGAGCGCAAAAATACAAGGCAACAATCAAATTCTAGCCTAACATGCTTGACGTAGTACAATTAAAGAAATTTAAGCGAATAGGTAATTTAGGGCAGCTAGGCTTGATTTTCTAAGCTAACATAGACTATAATTGCAAGTAGAATAAGACAGGTAAGAAAGAAACTCAGTCTACATATTTAAAGTAAAATCGGATTTTCAACAATTAGCACAAGTACGCGCTCGTCACCTCACGTACAAGGCATTCAATTACCAAATATCACATCCTAAGGGGAAAGGTCCCCACACAAGGTTAGACAAGCCACTTACCTTGAACCGGCTCAATGTCAACTTGAAACCACACGTTTTCCATGATTATCTGACTCCAAATGGCCCAAATCTATACAATCCAGTTACATATCGTAAATAACATCTCATGCAACAAATTATACTGTTTAATTCAAGCTAAGGCGCGAAATTATGTAAAATGACCAAAATGCCCCTCAGTCCCACGACTCGGAATCGAGTAAAAGTCATATTTTCCAGACACCCATTCACTCACAAACTCATTTAACCAGAAACAATCGAAATTCGACACCAAAAACCTCACAATTTTCCAGAATTTCGGAATTGGGAAATTCTCATCCCTTCCTATGGTTTTTTCCCCCATTTTTGATAAGTAAACTAAAGAAAACAACGGGAATTAATAGTCTAACAATTAATTAGGATTAGGAAATGTTACCTATGATCCTCCTCTTTGAAATCCATAGAAAATCGCCAATCCTAGAGCCCTCTCACGATTTTTGGAATAATGAACCCAACTCTCGGATTATTGGAATAAAATACCCAGGCAATTCGCACCTGCGAATCGATCACCACACCTGGGGTACCGTACCTGCGGAAAAAGCATCGCAGGTGCGGAAGTCACTTAAATGCACAGGGGCCGCACCTGCGGTCGTTTGGTTGCGCCTGCGATCCCGCACCTGCGGAACCCAGGTCGCACCTACGACCACTAGCCCAAGACTCCCCTATCGCACCTGCGATCAAGGCCACCTCTCCTGCGAGGCCACACCTGCGGAAAAACCTTCGCAGGTGCGAAGACACCAGAAGGTGCCTGGTTCAGCAGCAACAATTCCAAATTCTCACCCGTTAAGCATCCGAAACAACCCCGAGGACCCCGGGACCTCAACCAAAACCACCAACCAACCCTAACACCTCACTTGAACTAGGTCGAGCCTTAAAAACACGTCTCATAACATCAAAATCATCGTTTATGCAAAGATTAAAGCCTAGGAACTTAGGAAATTCTAGAATTCACATCCGACGCCGAAACACGTCTAAACCTATCCGAATGACCTCAAATTTTGCACACACATCCCAAATGACATGACGGAACTACTGTAATTTCCAGAATTCCATTCCGACCCTTGGATCAAAAATTCACTATCAGACCGGAAACTTCAAAAATTCAAACTTCGGCATTTCAAGCTTAAATGAGCTACGGACTTCCAAAATACATTCTGAACACGCTCCCAACCCCGAAATCACCTAACGGAGCTAACAGAACCATCGCATTTCCATTCTGAGGCTGTCTTCACACTGATCCGACCACGAGCAACTTTCCAACACTTAAGCTCTCATTTAGGGACTAAATGTCCCAAAACTCTCCGAAACTTAAAATCGAACGTCCCGGCAATTCAATTAAGCAGAAATAGACTTGGGGAAAACAGCTAACAGGGGATTGGGGAATTAATTCTTAAGACGACTGGTCAGGTCGTCACATATTAAGTGCTACAAATGCGAAAAATTTGGCCACATAGCTCCAAATTGTAAGCTTCAAAAGTTGAAAACCTTAGAACTAGACGATGAGTTATGTGATAAGGTTTATATTTTGTTATACACTTCTGGATCAGAATCTGAAGCTAAAGTCGATTTATTTGAATTATCAGATAGTGATAAAAATCGTGATAATGTTTGTACAACTTGCAAAGGTGATACTTGTACTTGTGACGATGATGAATTTTACAAATTACAATCTCAATTTCAAGATTTGAACATGAAAACTATTACATCTGATAATGTAATAGAGCTTTTAAAGGAAGTTACTAATGATAAACTTCGTGAAAAAGTTATAAATTTGGCTGCAAATTCAAGTTCTAGTTCTTTAAAATCTTTTGAAAAATAAAAGAACGAATTTGAATATTCTGCTCCCTATTCTTTGTCCGAAATTAATAACCGTCTTAATAATAAAAGTACTCCAACTAGAGATACTTCTTTTGATGATCTAAAGGTCGAAATAGAAAATTTGAAAAGAGAAATTAAGTCTCTTAAACAAAATCAAATGATTTGTGATCATAGGATTACTCAGATAGAGAAAAATAATTATCTAGCTGAGTTATCTAATGATAAAGGTAAAGGTATTTCTGAAAATGATGATAGTGAAAAACCTGTTGATTTCAAACCGAAACATGATATGGTTTTAGGAATGATGCAAATTGTCACTGCTCATAACTGGTATATTAAATGTACTATTTTAATCGATAATAGTTTTTCCATAACTGACGTTGCTATGATTGATACTGGAGCTGATGTGAGCTGCATTCAAGAAGGGTTAGTACCTACTAAATATTTTCAAAAACCACTCATATGGTGAAATCTGCTTCTGGTCATGCTTTAGATATAAAGTATAAATTACCTAATACACATATTTGTCAAAACAAAGTATGCATCCCTCACTTCTTTTTTCTGGTAAAAAATCAGTTATACCCTCCAATTATACTTGGAACACCTTTTATTAATGCTATCTATCCTTTTACTAGCATAAATTCAAAAAGTTTTACAGCTACTTACAAAGATAAAAAAAATAAGTTACTCTTTTGTTACAGATCCCGTAACCAGAGATATTAATGCCCTTATTAATATGAAGCAAAGACATATTGATTTTTTGCAACTAGAGTTATTTAGTATGAATATATTCAATACGTTAAAAATTGTTAGAATACAAGAAAAGATCAAATTGATTTCTGAGCAAATTGCTATTGATATTTGTGTTGATCATCCTGGTGACTTTTGGAATCGGAAAAGGCACATTGTCACTCTTCCATATGAAGATAATTTTTCTGAGGATGATATCCCTACTAAATCTCGACCTTATCAGATGAATGCCAAATTGGTAGAATTCTACAAAAAAGAAATTGATAATTTGTTACAAAATGGTTTGATAAAACCTTCAAAATCTCCTTGGTCTTATACCTCTTTTTATGTTAATAATGTTGTAGAAGAGGAACGTGGTGTTCCTAGATTAGTTATAAACTATAAACCCTTAAATAAACATTTAAAATGGATTAGGTATCCTATCCCCAACAAAAAGGATTTATTAACAAGATAGACTGTTACTTGCTATTCAACATATTTCTCCTGTTGAACCAGTCTATGGACCAGCTCGAAATCATGTGAAATTTTTGTCCATAAGAAATGGGTCCAGTAATATTCTGACTGTCGAACCGTGGTATTCTGACTGTCGGACCGTGGTATGCCCACCAATTTAGGAACCAATTAGGAATGGGTTCTACAAATATCTTTGCACATGCTTTTATGAACCAAGTATGTTTGTGTCTCTCATTATTATAATAAAGCACTTTATCAAAGGCTAGGATATAATCCCAATATATAAAATTCATACGGGTTTTGTTAAGGCTTATCTGCCTTTCCTTCATTGTGGAAATCCCCCAATCTTCAACAGATATAATCTGTTTGATAATTATTTTTGAGAAGATATAAACATTCTCGGTTGTGTTATAACCGGAAAAGTGTTGAAACTCAGCACTTCCCGTACTGGTGAAATAGTTTCATAATAGGAACGGGTTTTGTATGACTCACCCGGATAATATAATCCTTTAATCAAATATCTCTGTAATATCTTTCAAGGCTCATCTTTTCTCTGAATCTCAGAGTTTTCTAAAAGAAATATTGTTTCTCTTTTTGGCAATTTTTCATAGGACTTGATATCATTAGTGTCCTCTTCTTTAGCAACTGAAACAAATGTATCACTTTGCTTTTGGGCAGCTAAATATGCCTGCAGATGTCCGTATAACGGGCTATCTTCTGGAATATCTTCCAGATGAATAGAAGGGGTACACGAAGATTCTCCTTTGAGAGATATCTTCTCATTAACTAAGCTCCTTTTTCTCATTTGTATTACTGGGGAGTTGGATCAGGATCCATATGACGATCCATGAGAGTATGAGTTTCCTGGGGATGATCTTCCTCCGTTCCCTTTACTTCTTCCTTGGCCCACAGGGGGTCCATGTTGCAAATATAACAACTCATTTTATTCGGATAAATAGTAATCTTGCATATCACTTATAATTTCATCAGAATAATAAGAATAATCATGAATAGAAAATCCTTTTTCGACAAGATCGTCAATGATTTTTCAATTATAAGACCCTGTAGGTCTCTATATGTGATGACCCAAAGAGTCATCACCTATTTTCTTACCCATTCCTTACTTTCGAGGCCTTGAAAACCTCATCTTTAGTTGCCTAGATTTGCATGCACAGTCCGGGCGTGTAGCCGGGAAGCTTTGATGTGAAAACTTGATGAAAAGTTGATTTCATAATGATTAATTGATTAAAGTTGACTTTGGTCAATATTTTTGGTAAAAAAATCCGGACCCGTAATTTAACAGTCCCGGAGGGTCCGTAGAAAAATATGGGACTTGGACATATGCCCGAAATCGAATTCCGAGGTCCCAAGCCCGAGAAATGAATTTTTAAAGAAAATTATTTTCTGGAAATAATAAAGACTTTTGGAAATGATAATTAATGTGAAAAGGGTATTACCAGGGCCGTATTATGGTTCCGGAGCCCGGAACAGGTTGAATATATGTGATGTGAGTTATCTGTGAAATTCGGTGTAAAACGGACTTGATTTGATGCGTTTCGGACCGAAAATGGAAAAGTTAAAGGTTAATGAAGTTTTGACGATTTTCATAGGTTTTGGTGTTTAATTAATTTATTTTGATGTTATTTCGGTGGTTTTAGTACTTGAATAAGTCCGTATAATGATTTGGGAGTCGTGTGTATTTTTGGTTTTGAGTCCTGAGGGCTCGGGTGAGTTTTGGGTAGTTAACAGGGTGTATAAAGTTAGAAAATCTGGTGTTTTTGATGTTCTGTTGGTGTCTGGTGTAATACCCTTCATGAACGCGGCCAAGGGCCCGCGAACGCGAAGGGTAAATGTCTTGGCCCGGGTTTTTACTCTACGTGAACGCGTAGAGGCAGACGCGAACGCGGAGAACTGGACAGTGCTTCTACGCAAACGCGTCCCCAGGGGTGCGAATGCATAGAGTTGGGATGGGCCTGGGGGCTGGGTAGCGTTTGTTCATCGCGAACGCGATCATTAGACCGCGAACGCATAGGCCAGGGGAGTTGAACCTACGCGAACGCGGCCAAGGCCTCACGAACGCGTAGGTCAGGAAAGTCAAACCTTCGCGAACGCGGCCATGGGCCCGCGAACGCGAAGGGTAATTTTTCCCAGTGATTCTTTAAAGCTTAAAAGCAGAATGCATTCGGGATTTAACCCATTTCTTCTCAAACCTCTTCTTCCCCACTCCCCCTTAGGCTATTTTGGAGACTTCCATCTCCATAGCTTCAAAGGTAAGTGAATCCAACTCCAATTTCTTCCATTTTTCCTTCATCAACACTAGAATCAAGGCCTAGAATCATGAAAACAAGTACAAATTAGGGGATTTCGGTAGAGTTAGGGATTATGGAACTTTGGGAAATTCAACCTCAATTTGGGGTCGAATTTGAAAACAAATTATATATCCGGGCTCGTGGGTGAATGGGAGATATGGTTTTGGTCCGAACCTCGTGTTTTGACTAAGCGGGCCCGGGGTCGATTTTTGGGATTTGGGGAAGAAAGCTTGGAAATCTCTAATTAGGCATTGGGCTTGATTTGTTTAGCATCTATTGATATTATGAAGTTATTATTGTATAGATTTGATTGAGTTGGAGCCGAATTCGAGACGGTAAGCGGTTGTTGTGGATTGATTTGGCCGTGGAAGTTGAGGTAAGTGTTTGGTCTAACCTTAGCTTGAGGGAATAGGAGCTGAGTCTTATTTGCTACTTGCTAATTGTCGAGTACGATGTATAGGCATGGTGACGAGTATCTATACATTGGTGTCTAGCTGTGACGACCCGGTCTGTCGTCTTAAGAATTAACACCCCAATCCCCTGTTAACTGTTTTCCCCAAGTCTATTTCTGCTTAATTGAATTATCGGGACGTTCGGTTTTAAGTTTCGGAGAGTTTTGGGACACTTAGTCCCCAAATGAGAGCTTAAGTGTTGGAAAGTTGCCCGTAGTCGGATCAGTGTGAAGACGGCCTCGAAATGGAAATCTGATGGTTCCGTTAGCTCCGTTAGGAGATTTCGGGGTTGGTAGCGCGTTCGGAATGTATTTTGGAAGTTCGTAGCTCATTTAGGCTTGGAATGCCGAAGTTTGAATTTTTGGAGTTTCCGGTCCGATAGTGAATTCTTGATCCGAGCGTCGGAATAGAATTCCGGAAGTTTCAATAGTTCCGTCATGTCATTTGGGATGTGTGTGAAAAATTTGAGGTCATTCGGATAAGTTTAGACGTGTTTCGGCGTCGGATGTGAGTTTTAGAATTTTCTTAAGTTCTTAGGCTTGAATCTATGCATATTTGAGTATTTTGATGTTATGAGACGTGTTTTTAAGTCTCGACCTAGTTCAAATGAGGTACTAGGTTTGGTTGGTGGTTTTGGTTGAGGTCCCGGGGGCCTCGGGGTTGTTTCGGATGCTTAACGGGTGGAATATGGGAATTTTGCTGCTGCTGAACCAGGCTCTTCTGGTGCCTTCGCACCTGCGAAGGTTTTTTTCCGCAGGTGCAGACTCGGAGGCGCGTGGGTTTGATCGCAGGTGCGATAGAGGGGTGTTTGACCAGTGGTCGCAGGTGCGACCTGGGCTCCGCAGGTGCGGGACTGCAGGCGCATCCAAAAGACCGCAGGTGCGGCCCCAGTGATTTTAAGTGAACTCCGCACCTGTGATGATTTTTCCACAGGTGCGGTGATCAAGTCCGCAGGTGCGGATTGCCTGGGTATTTTATTCCAAAAATCCGAGAGTTCATCTCATTATTCTAAAAATCGGGTAAGAGCTCAAGAAGTGGCGATTTTCTGTGGATTTCAAAGAGGAGGATCATAGGTAACATTTCCTAATCCTAATTCATTGTTAGACCATTAATTCCCGTTGTTTTCTTTAGTTTAATTATCAAAAATGGGGCAAAACCATAAGAAAGGGATGAGATTTCAGAATCCGAAATTCTGGAAAATTGCGAGGTTTTTGGCATCGAATTTCGATTGTTTCTAGTTAAATGAGTTCGTGAGTGAATGGGTGTCCGGAAAATATGACTTTTACCCAATTCTGAGTCCTGGGCCCGAGGGGCGTTTTGGTCATTTTACATAAATTCGTGTCGTAGCTTGAATTAAACAGTATAATCTGTTGCATGAGATGTTATTTACGATATGTAATTGAATTGTATAGATTTGGGCCATTTGGAGTCGGATACTCGTGGCAAACGTGTGGTTTCAAGTTGATTTTGAGTTGGTTCGAGGTAAGTGGCTTGTCTAACTTTGTGTGGGGGACCTTTTCCCTTAGGATCTGATATTTGGTAATTGAATGCCTGGTGCGTGAGGTGACGAGTGCGTACTTGTGCAAATTGTTGAAAATTCCAGTTTACTTTAAATATTTAGACTGAGTTTCTTTCTTACCTGCTTCATTCTTCTTGCAATTATAGTCTATGTTCGCTTAGAAAATCATGCGTAATTTTCCTTAATTGCTTATTTGCTTAATTTGCCTTAATTTCTTATTTGCTTAATTTTCCTTAATTGCACTACGTGATGTATGTTAGACTAGAATTTCCTATTGCCTTGTATTTTATGCACTCTAATTCTGAACGTCTTCTTGTTGTGGCTGTGTATTTATTTTGGGACTACGGAACAGTATCCCGGGAGATCCCCCTGCATATTTACTTTGGGACTATGGGACGGTATCCCGGGAGATTCCCCTGCTTATTTACTTTGGGACTACGGGACGGTATCCCGGGAGATCCCCCTGCACACTGATATTAGGACTATGGGACGGTATCCCGGAAGATCCTTTGGATATACATATGATGGACTACGGGACGGTATCCCACGAGATCCTTCGGATATACAAATGATGGACTACGGGACGGTATCCCGGAAGGTCCACTGGATATTTGAGAAAAGGACTACAGGACGGTATCCTGGTAGATCCTTGTTATTACCATTGTTATTATACTGTACATATTCCGGGTTTACTCTATTCTTATGTTTAGTTATCCCCTTGTTTGACCTGTCTTATTTCACTGATGTACTCATTATTGCCGCTGGTTTTCATACTGTAAATTTCTATTATATTGTTCGACCTCAGTAGGGCACTGACCTTCCTCGTCACTACCCGACCGAGGTTAGGCTTGGCACTTACTGAGTACCGCTGTGGTGTACTCATGCCCTTTCCTGCGCATGTTTTTCATGTGCAGATCCAGGTACCTCCACTCAGGCGCACTATCTCCGAGGTTGAGAGATACAGCAGAGACTTTGAGGTATATCTGCCGCGTCTGCAGACCAGGAGTCTCTATCTTATTCCACCTTTTGTGAAAAGTTTATCCCTCCTTACAGTTGTATAGTTATTCTGGAGTTAGAGCAGTGTATTATATTCTGTTATCCTGTGGTTCCCGTGAGTTTCCGGGTTTTGGGGTGATGTTGTAGACTTCCGTATTATTCTGGGTTGTATGTGCCAAGTGGCAATTATATACAGTCTTTCTTTTAGATTGCTCAGTTCCCTTGTACTTACTTATTTTCGCATTTATGTTGTTATTCCGCATTGTTAGGCTTACCTAGTCATAGGGACTAGGTGCCATCACGACATGTTCACGCAGGGCGAACTGGGGTCGTGACACTAGCATGACCGTGAGTCCTTATATTGCGAATATTTTTGTTTTTGTTATAACTTCCATGCTTACTTGATGATTTTCATATGTTGTAACGAGTATGTGAAAGGAATTGTGATCTTTAAACTTCGTGGAGCGTTGGCTCGAGTTGAAATACAAATTGTGAAGGTATATGAGATAATTACATCTTTGGGAGCATTGGCTCAAGTGATAATGTGAACTATGAGATGAAAGTGGAAGAAAGAGAAAGAGTTATTGGTTTATTCCCTTGCCGGGACGTTTTGTTGTTTGTTGATTTTTCTCCTTTGCCGGGATATGGAAACTTATTGATGTTGTTCCCTTGCCGTGATTTAATGGTTTAATTCCATTCCCTTTCCGGGATTTCTATCATTATTTGTTTATTCCCTTGCCCCTTATTTGTGAATGTTGTTTGGGTGAGGAAGAGTGATAAAGCACGAAGGGTGATGTCGTGCATTGTTTGATATTGTGAGGAAAGAGTGTAAAGCACGAGGGGACATTCCGTGCCATGTTTATATTGTTTATGCACGAGGGGACATTCTGTGCCATATTTTATATTATTATGCACGAGGGGATATTCCATGCCATGTTTATATTATTTATGCACGAGGGGACATTCCGTGCCATGTTTATATTATTATGCACGAGGGGACGTTCCGAGCCATGTTATATTGTTTATGCACGAGGAGACATTCCGTGCCATATTTTATATTATTATGCACGAGGGGACATGCCGTGCCGCATCTTTTCACTATTTAATTTGTGTTGTCAATCCCCGTTATTATTTTCAGATATTTTAGACTGTTGTTTTCGTTTCTGTCATTTCAATATTTGCTACCTCTTACCCCAGCATGTTCTTCCCCGTAATTGTATTCTTGTTTAGTTTCTGCTATACTATTGAACTGCACGGGTACATTTTGTTGTCGTGTCCTAGCCTCGTCACTAACTTCGCCGAGGTTAGGCTCGGCACTTACTCAGTACATAGGGCCGGTTGTGCTGATACTACACTCTGTGCTATTTTGCACAGATCCAGGTCTTGGACAGCAGCAGTAGTGCGGGAGCAGGCCTTCCGTCCAGCAAGATACCGAGGTAGCCTTGCAGGCGTCCACAGGCCCGGCGTCTCCTCTATCTATTATTTCAGTCTGTAATCTCATTGTACTTGAGACAATAGTTGTGTTTTCTTTCAAATGATTGTATTTAGTATTCTTAGTAGTTCATGAGTATTGTGACACCAATCTTGGGTAGAGGGTTATGTTGAATTTTTCCGCATTCTATTCAGTTTTTCTATAATTAAGACTCCCGCTTTATTATTAAATTCCATTGTTTGCATGTGATTGCTGATATTTGTTAAAAGTGGTAACGTGTTAATGAAAAAGGTAATCAAGGTTTGGCTCGCCTAGATCCCACTAGTAGGCGCCATCACGACTCCCGAGGGTGGGAAATTCGGGTCGTGACAAGTTGGTATCAGAGCACCAGGTTCACAACTCAGGGACAAACTTGGTAGAGTCTGAGGGATCGGTACGGAGACGTCTATATTTATCCCCCAGAGGCTGCAAAGTTAGGAATAACTCCACATTTCTTCATCTCCATCGTGCGAATTTATTCTATCATTGATGATTGAACTTGAATACTCTTGTCCTCTCACCAATCTCGACAACACGTGGAGCGTCTACGACCGAACCAGAGATGAAGCACCAGTGACAGCTACGATCAAGGGAAGGGACAGAAGTAGAGCGCAGTCTAAAGCTCGAACATCAGGACTTATTGTATAGTCTCAGATGGATCTAGATGCAGAGGTTCTAGCTCAGTCAGTATATGTTGGACTAGTTCAGACTCCTAAAGGATTTATAGCTCTTCATGGTTTCAGGATGCACTAGTCCGCTTATTGAGGTTGGACAAGTTACCAAACAAGTTCCACTCCATTTCAGTGGTATATCTTTTGAATACCCAGATGATTTTCTTGACCGCTTTCGTGAAGTATTGCACACCATGGGAATCGGTGTAAGGCAACGGGGTTGATTTATATGAGCTGTGAAGTTTAACATCGTGGATTATCAGGTATTGTGACCTATGACTTCGTGCCACGTGGGGGAAGTCCACTGTCAAGGAATAGATTGCGAAGCCGCGTGTCATATCAGTTTTGGTTTGGAATGTATAAGGCCGGGAATTTTTGCGAGAGATAAAGCTGGGAATTTCAGACGAACTAAGGACAGGTTAATACTTTATGTCGGCTGGTGGTAGAAATTGCCCTAGACTTGGGAGAGTCATATTTCATCAAAGCACTCAGGCTACGTGCCCCATTGCAGCTACAACTCAACTACATGACAACCTAGGGAAAAAGGAGTCAGAATGTCGAAAGTGGAGGTTAGATTCCTAGAGGTGGAGACCCAGTCTGTTGATATGTTTTCTATGGTATGGACGAGGTCGTTACATTAAATGATTCCACTAAAAGAACAATCTCTAATTATTATAAAGTAATGATTTTCTGAACTTAATTCGGTTATGCTTATCTAACAAAATTCTTCTAATATGCTCCTCTTTCGGTTGAGCTTCGTAACTCAAAAATCTACTTATGTGAATACTTGTATTGAGAAATTATGTGGGGTTAATTGTGTTTACCATTACGTGTTGAAATTTTTCTTGACGGAAAATATTTAAATGAAGGAAATGGAATGTTTTGAGTGGAACGATATGCATATTACTTGTGATTCAGAATCGAGGACGAGATCCTCGCGTATTGAAATGATTTGGTATATTTGGACCGGACCTCGAGCCGCGGTGGAAGTTATGTAAGGATGAGATCTTTTTTATGGAAATTCTTGTGTTTAAATTCTCCCTTGTGAATTGTATTTTGTTTCTTTTGACTATAAGTACTGGTAGGAAGTCATGTTTGTTAAAGACTTATGTATAAAAGTAGGAGTAATAATAATGATATTAATTAATAAATAAATAAATAAATAAACTAATTAACCATTTGTGTGTAATATGCTAAATGTGTGCTAATTATGGAGCCTTAACTTACAAGGTATGCGCCGCTCCAGGTGGCGTTAGATGAGGCACGTTATTTTGGGTAATTATGGGGTCTTCAAGCATTGTATCTCGATATCAGTATTGTGAAGGAATTGGAGGAGCAGTTACAGGATTTGTTGGGTAAAGGCTTCATTAGGCCCAGTGTTTCTCCTTGGGGTGCTCCAGTATTGTTTGTCAAGAAGAAAGATGTCTCGATGAGGATGTGTATTGACTACCGGCAGTTGAATAAGGTTACTATTAAGAACAAGTATCTTTTGTCGAGGATTGATGAGTTATTCAACCAGCTTCAGGGTGCTTCAGTGCTTTCCAAGATTGACTTGAGACTGGTTACCATCAGTTGAGGATTAGGACATCCGATGTCCCTAAGACAGCTTTCCGCACTTGGTACGGGCATTGCGAGTTTTTGGCTCATGTCGTTTGGGTTGACAAATGCCCCAGCAGCTTTTATGGACTTGATGAACCGAGTGTTCAGGTCTTATTTGGACTCGTTCGTGATAGTCTTCATTGAGGATATATTGATATACTCCTGCAGCTAGGAGGAGCACGAGCAGCATCTTAGAGTGGTTCTTCAGACTCTGAAGGATAGTCAGCTATATGCAAAATTTTCGAAGTGTGAGTTTTGGTTGAGTTCAGTAGCATTCCTGGGTCATGTTGTGTCGGCAAAGGGTATTTAGGTTGACCCATAAGGGTGCCCAATTCAGATGGTCGGATGAGAGTAAGGCGAGCTTTCAGAGGCTCAAGACAGCTCTGACTACGACGCCGGTATTAGTCTTGCCCACAGGTTTAGGGCCTTATACAGTCTATTACGATGCTTCCAGTATTGGGCATGGTGAAGTGTTGATGCAAGATGGTAAGGTCATTTCTTATGCTTCGAGGCAGTTGAAGATTAATGAGAAGAACTCTCCAGTGCATGATTTGGAGTTGGCAGCCATTTTTCACGCATTGATGATTTGGAGGCACTATCTGTATGGCGTGGCGTGTGAGGTGTTCACGGATCATAAGAGTCTTCAGGACTTTTTCAAGCAAAAGGAGTTGAATTTAAGGTAGAGGAGGTGGTTGGAGTTGTTGAAGGATTATGATATTACCATCTTATATCACCCGGGGAAGGCCAATGTGGTGGCCGGTGCTTTGAGTAGGAAGTCAGCTAGTATGGGCAGTCTTGCTTTTATTCTGGTCAGTCAAAGGCCGCTTGCTTTGGATGTTCAGGATTTGGCCAATAGATTTGTGAGGTTGGATATTTCTGAGCCTAGTCGAGTGTTGGCTTGTACGGTCGCTCGTTCTTCATCATTGGAGCGTATTCGTGATCGGCAATTTGATGATCCTCATTTGTGTGTCCTTAGAGACACAGTGCAGCGAGGAGGTGCCAAGCAGGTTACATTAGATGATGATGCAGTTTTGAGATTGCAGGGGCGTATTTATGTACCCGATGTCGATGGCATTCATGAGTTGATACTACAGGAGGCCCATAGTTCCAGGTACTCAATTCATCCGGGGGCCGTGAAGATGTATCAGGATTTGCGGAAGCATTATTGGTGGCGTAGAATGAAGAAGGATATTGTGGCATATGTGGGTCGTTGTTTAAATTGTCAACAGGTTAAGTATGAGCATCAGAGGCCTGGTGGTTTATTTCAGAGGATTGATCTTCCCGAGTGGAAGTGGGAGAGGATCACTATGGACTTTGTTACTGGACTTCCATTGACCCGAAAAAAGTTCGATGCAGTTTGGGTCATTGTTGATAGGCTGACCTAGTCAGCGCATTTCATCCCTATGGCAGTCTCCTATTCATCCGAGAGGTTAGCTGAGATCTATATCCGGGAGATTGTTCGCCTTCATGGTGTGCCGGTATCTATCATTTCGGACCGGGGCGCGCAGTTTACCTCGCGTTTCTGGAGAGCAGTTCAGCGAGAGTTAGGCACCCAGGTGGAGTTGAGCACAACATTTCATCCTCAGACGGACGGTCAGTCCGAGCGGACTATTCAGATATTGGAGGATATGCTCCGAGCTTGTGTTATTGGCTTTGGAGGTTCATGGGATCAGTTCTTGCCTTTAGCAGAGTTTGCCTACAACAACAGCTACCAATCGAGTATCCAGATGGCTCCTTATGAGACTTTATATGGTAGGCGGTGTTGATCTCCGGTTGGATGGTTTGAGCCGGGAGAGGCTCGGTTGTTGGGTACAGATTTGGTCCAGGAGGCCTTGGACCAGGTCAGGATCATTCAGGATAGGCTTCGTACAGCTCAGTACAGGAAAAGGAGTTATGCAGATCGCAAGGTTCGAGATGTGGCTTTCATGGTTGGTGAGTGAGTATTGCTCCGAGTGTCGCCTATGAAGGGTGTAATGAGATTTGGGAAGAAGGGCAAGCTTAGCCCTAGGTTTATTGGCCCGTTTGAGATTCTTGACCGAGTGGGAGAGGTGGCTTATAGACTTGCATTGCCACCTAGCTTATCAGCCGTACATCCAATTTTACATGTGTCCATCCTTCGGAGGTATCACGGCGATCCAGCCCACGTGTTAGATTTCAGCACTGTCTAGTTGGGCAAGGACTTCTCTTATGAGGAGGAGCCGGTAGCTATTCTAGACCGGAAGGTTCGTCAATTAATATCCAAGAGTTTCCCTTCTGTTCGTGTTCAGTGGAGAGGTCAGCCTCCTGGGGCATCGACCTGGCAGTACGAGTCCGATATGCGGAGACGTTATCCTCATATATTCCCCGACTCAGGTACTTCCTTCTTCTGTCCGTTCGAGGACGAACGGTTGTTTTAGAGGTATGACGACCCAAAGGGTAATCACCTATTTTCTTGTCCATTACGTGCTTCCGAGGCCTTAAAACCTCATCTTTAGTTGCCTCAATTTGCGTGCACAGTTCGGGCATGTAGCGGGGAAGCTTTGATGTGAAAACTTGATGCAAAGTTGATTTCATAATGATTAATTGATTAAAGTTGACTTTGGTCAATATTTTTGGTAAATGGACCCGGACACGGACCCATGATTTGACGGTCCCGGAGGGTCCGTAGAAAATATGGGACTTGGGTGTATGCCCGGAATCGAATTCCGAGGTCCCAAGCCCGAGAAATGAATTTTAAACAAAATTGTTTTCTAGAAATAATAAAGACTTTTGGAAATGATAATTAATGTGAAAATGGTGTTGTCGGGCTCGTATTATGGTTCCGGAGCCCGGAATAAGTTGAATATATGTGATGTGAGTTATCTGTGAAATTTGGTGTAAAACAGACTTGATTTGATGCGTTTCGGACCGAAAATGGAAAAGTTAAAGGTTAATGGAGTTTTGACGATTTTCATAGGTTTTGGTGTTTAATTCATTGATTTTGATGTTATTTTGGTGGTTTTAGTACTTGAATAATTCCGTATAATGATTTGGGAGTTGTGTGTATTTTTGGTTTTGAGTCCCGAGGGCTCGGGTGAGTTTCGGGTAGTTAACGGGGTGTATAAAGTTAGAAAATCTGGTTTTTTTGATGTTCTGCTGGTGTCTGGTGTAATACCCTTCGTGAACGCGGCCAAGGGCCCGCGAACGCGAAGGGTAAATGTCTTGGCCTGGGTTCTTACTCTACGCGAACGCGTAAAGGCAGACGCGAACGCGGAGCACTGGACAGTGTTTCTACGCAAACGCGTCCCCAAGGGTGCGAATGCATAGAGTTGGGATGGGCCTGGGGGCTGGGTAGCGTTTCTTCTTTGCGAACGCGATCATTAGACCGTGAACACATAGGCCAGGGGAGTTGAACCTACGGGAACGCGGCCAAGGCCTCACGAACGCGTAGGTCAGGAAAGTCAAACCTTCGCGAACGCGGCCATGGGCCCACGAACGCGAAGGGTAATTTTTCCCAGTGATTCTTTAAAGCTTACAAGCAGAATGCATTCAGGATTTAACCCATTTCTTCTCAAAAATTTTCTTCCCCACTCCCCCTTAGGCGATTTTGGAGACTTCCATCACCATAGCTTCAAAGGTAAGTGAATCCAACTCCAATTTCTTCCATTTTTCCTTCATCAACACTAGAATCAAGGCCTAGAATCATGAAAACAAGTAGAAATTAGGGGATTTGGGTAGATTTAGGGATTATGGGAATTTGGGGAATTCAACCTCAATTTGGGTTCGAATTTGAAAACAAATTATATATCCGTGCTCGCGGGTGAATGGGTGATATGGTTTTGGTCTGAACCTCATGGTTTGACTAAGCGGGCCCGGGGTCGATTTTTGGGATTTTGGGAAGAAAGCTTGGAAATCTATAATTAGGCATTGGGCTTGATTTGTTTAGCATATATTGATATTATGAAGTCATTATTGTATAGATTTGATTGAGTTGGAGCCGAATTCGAGAGGGAAAGCGGTTGTTGTGGAATGATTTGGCCGTGAAAGTTGAGGTAAGTGTTTGGTCTAACCTTAGCTTGAGGGAATAGGAGTTGAGTCTTATTTTATACTTGCTAATTGTCGAGTACGATGTATAGGCATGGTGACGAGTATCTATACATTGGTGTCTGGCATGACCATGAGTCCTTATATTGCGAATATTTTTGTTTTTGTTATAACTTCCATGCTTAATTGATGATTTTCATATGTTGTAACGAGTATGTGAAAGGAAATGTGATCTTTAAACTTCGTGGAGCGTTGGCTCGAGTTGAAATACAAATTGTGAAGGTATATGAGATAATTACATCTTTGGGAGCATTGGCTCAAGTGATAATGTGAACTATGAAATGAAAGTGGAAGAAAGAGAAAGAGTTATTGGTTTATTCCCTTGCCGGGATGTTTTGTTGTTTGCTGATTTTTCTCCCTTGCCGGGATATGGAAACTTATTGATGTTGTTCCCTTGCCGGGATTTAATGGTTTAATTCCATTCCTTTGTCGGGATTTCTATCATTATTTGTTTATTCCCTTGCCCCTTATTTGTGAAGGTTGTTTGGGTGAGGAAGAGTGATAAAGCACGAAGGGTGATGCCGTACATTGTTTGATATTGTGAGGAAAGAGTGTAAAGCACGAGGGGACATTCCGTGCCATGTTTATATTGTTTATGCACGAGGGGACATTCCGTGCCATATTTTATATTATTATGCACGAGGGGACATTCTGTGCCATGTTTATATTGTTTATGCACGAGAGGACATTCTGTGCCATGTTTATAGTATTATGCACGAGGGGACATTCTGTGCTATGTTATATTGTTTATGCACGAGGGGACATTTCGTGCCATATTTTATATTATTATGCACGAGGGGACATTCTGTGCTATGTTATATTGTTTATGCACGAGGGGACATTTCGTGCCATATTTTATATTATTATGCATGAGGGGACATGTCATGCCGCATCTTTTCACTATTTAATTTGCGTTGTCAATCCCCGTTATTATTTTCAGATATTTTAGACTGTTGTTTTTATTTCTGCCTTTTCAGTATTTGCTACCTATTACCCCCAGCATGTTCTTCCCCGTAATTGTATTCTTGTTTAGTTTCTGTTATACTATTGAACTACACGGGTACATTTTGTTGTCGTGTCCTAGCCTCGTCACTAATTCGCCGAGGTCAGGCTCGGCACTTTCTCAGTACATGGGGTTGGTTGTGCTGATACTACACTCTGTGCTCTTTTGCACAGATCCAGGTCTTGGACAGCAGCAGTAGTGCGGGAGCAGGCCTTCCGTCCAGCGAGATACCGCAGTAGCCTTGCAGGCGTCCGCAGGCCCGGCGTCTCCTCTATCTATTATTTCAGTATGTAATCTCATTGTACTCGAGACAATAGTTGTGTTTTCTTTCATACAATTGTATTTAGTACTCTTAGTAGTTCGTGAGTATTGAGACACCAGTCTTGGGTAGAGGCTTATGTTGAATTTTTCCGCATTCTATTCAATTTTTCTATAATTAAGACTCTCGCTTTATTATGAAATTGCATTGTTTGCATGTGATTGCTGATATTTGTTAAAAGTGGTAACGTGTTAATGAAAAAGGTAATCAAGGTTTGGCTCGCCTAGCTCCCACTAGTAGGCGCCATCACGACTCCCGATGGTGGGAAATCCGGGTCGTGACACTATATAACTTAACCACCTTTAAAATAGTGATTAATGTTTCTTTATCTAGAAAGGTTGTATAGAAATTCATGATGAACTTAAGTATTCACAAGATAAGAAATCAGGAAGAGAATTATCAATTTCCTTTTTTATACTGGATTTCGAAATCAAAAGGGGCTAACTGAGCCTGCCATCTTGCAAATATTAATTTCGAAGCATCATGTTTAAAATTTTTGTCAAACATATACCTAACAGATTAAGCATCAGTTTTTATTAAAAACTTTTGATTGTATAGATCATCTTGAAATTTTAAAACACATTTAACAATAGTTAACATTTCATGAGCCACAGTAGCATATTTTTTCTGGGCTTCAGTCCACTTTCCCGAGTGAAATCTTATCAAATATTCACAGTTATCGTTGGGATTAACTTATTTTAAAATCCTGTCGTGGCCAATATTAGACGCATCTGTCTCAATAATCTTTTTCCATGATGGATTAGCAAGAGTCAAAGAAGGTAAAGATTTAACACGTTGTTTAATAGTCTTAACTAACGTAGTATGACTATCAGTCCAAGGATTTTTGTAATTCTTTTTTAGCCTATCATATAAACGGGCCAAGTCACAAGATAAATCTTTATAAAAAGGGGATATGTAATTTAAAATTCCCAAAAATCTTTGTAATTGAGTTCTGTCCGTAATAACATCAGGAAATTTTGATGTAGAATCAATTGATCTTTGAATAGGGGTGATTTTTCCTTGACAAATATTATGTCCTAAAAATCGAACATCTGTTTGAAATAAACTCATTTTTGGTTTGGAAATAACTAAACCATTTTATATAAGAATCTTCTTAAAAATATCAAGATGCTTAATATGCATTTCTAATGTTTTAGAAATACTAGCATGTCATCAATATAAATGATGATAAAATCTAAATATGGATTAAAAATATCATTCATTATTTTCTTAAATTCAGAATGGGCGTTTTTCAAAACAAAAGGCATAACATTCCATTCATATTGGCCGAATGGAACATTAAAAGCAGTTCTATAAGTATGCTCTTTAAATATTTGAATCTGCCAATAACCAGATTTTAAATCAAACTTTGAAAATATATTGGCATCATATAATCTTGATAATAAATCCTTTTTGTTGGGGATAGGATACCTAATCCATTTCAAATATTTATTTAAGGGTTTATAGTTTATAACTAATCTAGGAACGCCATGTTCCTTTTCTGCAGCATTATAAACATAAAAAGCGGTACAAGACCAAGGAGATTTTGAAGGTTTTATCAAACCTTGTAACAAATTATCAATTTCTTTTTTGCAGAATTGTACCAATTCGGCATTCATCTAACAAGGTCGAGATTAGTAGGGATATCATCCTCAAAAAAATTATCTTCATATGGAAGAGTGACAATGTGCCTTTTCCGATTCCAAAAGGCACTAGGATGATCAACACAAATATCAATAGCAATTTGCTCAGAAATCAATTTGATCTTTTCTTGTATTCTAGCAGTTTTTAACGTATCGAATATATTCATACTAAATAACTATAGTTGCAAAGAATCAATATGTCTTTGCTTCATATTAATAAGGGAATTAATATCTCTGGTTACAGGATCTGTAACAAAAGAGTAACTTATTTTTTTATCTTTGTAAGTAGCTGTAAAACCTTTTGAATTTATGTTAGTAAAATGATAGATAGCATTAATAAAAGGTGTTTCAAGTATAATTGGAGGGTATAACTGATTTTTTACCAGAAAAAAGAAGTGAGGGATGCATACTTTGTTTTGACAAATATGTGTATTAGGTAATTTATACTTTATATATAAAGCATGACCAGAAGCAGATTTCACCGTATGAGTGATTTTCTGAAAATATTTAGTAGGTACTAACCCTTCTTGAATGCAGTTCACATCAGCTCCACTATCAATCATAGCAACATCAGTTATGTAAAAACTATTATCGATTAAAATAGTACATTTAATATACCATTTATGAGCAGTGACAATTTGCATCATTCCTAAAAATATATCATGTTTCGGTTTGAAGTCAACAGGTTTTTCACTATCATCATTTTCAGAAATACCTTTACCTTTATCATTAGATAACTCAGCTAGATAATTATTTTTCTCTATCTGAGTAATCCTGTGATCACAAATCATTTGATTTTGTTTAAGAGACTTAATTTCTCTTTTCAAATTTTCAATTTCGACATTTAGATCGTCAAAAGAAGATCTCTAGTTGGAGTACTTTTATTATTAAGATGGTTATTGATTTCGGACAAAGAATAGGGCGCAAAATATTCAAATTCGTTCTTTTGTTTTTCAAAAGATTTTAAAGAACTAGAACTTGAATTTGCAGCCACATTTATAATTTTTTCACGAAGTTTATCATCAGTAACTTCCTTTAAAAGCTCTATTACATTATCAGATGTAATAATTTTCATGTTCAAATCTTGAAATTGAGATTGCAATTTGTAAAATTCATCATCGTCACAAGTACAGTTATCACCTTTGCAAGTTGTACAAACATTATCACGATTTTTATCACTATCCGATAATTCAAATAAATCGAATTCAGCTTCAGATTCTGATCCAGAAGTGTATAACAAGCTATAAACCTTATCACGTAACTCATCGTCTAGTTCTAAGGTTTTCAACTTTTGAAGCTTACAATCTGGAGCTATGTGGCCAAATTTTCCGCATTTGTAGCACTTAATGTCAGCAAGATCTCGCTTAGACCTATTTTTCGCAAATCTAGTAGACTTACGATAGGTTTTCCTAGCTTCACGCTCTTCTTTGGATCTGTATCTCGATCTGTTCTTTTTATAAGGGCTATCAGGGTTAGGATATCTATGATACCTATTTTTATTTTTCTTGCTATAAGTAGAAGTCTCGGGTAAACCGAACCGGGTGCAAAAATCTCCTAATTGATTTTTCTCCGTAAGACTATCTATCTTAATCTGTCTAGATAATTTTAACTCATTACACAGGTTTAATCCTTCTTGTGTGCAAACTCCTGTCAGTTTTCCATAAGTATAATCTTTATACGGGATTTCACCGTAGTTACCCCTTAGAGCTTTTCTTACTCTTTCAGCAAATAGAGAGGGAAGGCCATCTATAAACTTAGCTTTCCAATGTTCATATTTATTTTCAGGTAATTCCATAACCCTACTCATAAAGGTATCTTTATACCATCTAAATTCACTTAGAGTTCTACATCTAAGACTGTTCAAAAGAGTACGAACAGTCTCATTCTGATTGGTAAATCTACCATTGAAGTATTCTAGAATAGTAAGAACAAGGGTATAAACAACATCTTCTCTATTTCTTACTAGAGCCATGCCTAAGTTATCAACTCCTTCGTCAGTGGCTATTGCATTAATAACCGAAGCCTTTTCTTCAACAGATAAATAATTATCCCACCAGCCACGAAGTTGGCCAGTAAAACCTGCAATAATTATTTTTACAAATAGTTCTATCTGTATTTTTTACACTTTTACAGATAATTGCATACACAAGCATTTTATGCACAAGAATAGTCAATTGTCTATCAGTCAAACCATCAAGATTCCATTCATAAATTTCGGAACCACGGTAAGACATATTAGTCTGATTCCAATCACGTTCTTCTATTAAGACATCTTGAGGAGTCGGACGGGAATAATAATAAGTTTGCATTCTAGGTTTGTCAGCATACTTACTATTTGGTTTAATTAAACCTTTGAGTTTATTAAACTCTGACCAAGTTTCATTTTTATAATCAGAAATCGTCTCAATTTTATCTGCAAATTTTTTTGATAAATCAATTGGCTTAATATTTAAACCAGAAAGCTTTTTATCAAGAAGTTCTTCCAAATCATTAAATGATTTAAATTTAAAATCCTGAATCCCATGAGGTCTTTGAACATGAGTAAGAACAATTTGAGCATCTGATTTGCTTCCTGAAGTGGAGGCAATATCAGTTATCTTCTTGCTAGTACTCATTTCTTTTATCAAAACTGTTAACTCATCAAGTTTTTTATCAAGAGAACTGATATGTTCACCCAAAACTTTAACATACAAACTTAAATAATTATTTTGAGAAATTAAATTATTAATTTCTGAGATGCTAACTACAACAACATTTTCATCAATAAATTTTTGAAATGTCGAAAACGTGATACCTGTATTATTAGGTAAAATAAAAGGTGCTTGGGGAGGGTATATAGCTTTAATAATATTACCACTTCCATCTTTATAAGATCTTTCTAAAACCTTTATATAAAGCGGTAAATAAGTGGTTATAAACCAAGGAACAAAATACATGATTTGATTATGCAAAGCACAAGTTTCATAAAACTCTTGGGAAATATTATTCAAATCCTCTGTACTATAAGTTTCAAAAAACCAAGTTTTAAACCGGTTCCATTTATCACTAAAGAAATCCTTTTGAATATACTTTCTTGCCAGTGACCCTGGACTAAAATCGATTTGGTGTGGAATCATTAAACATCATTGAGGTTGAAATCCATTTCGGATGCAGAAGGAATATCCTTATCAGAAATATTATCACTATCCTGAACAATATTTGTTTGAGGGTTAATTTTAACCTTTTCAACAGGCTTATCACTAATTCTAGTAGAAATAGTGTGTAAAGAAGTTGCACGATTTCGAGCTGGTCCATAAACTGGTTCAACAGGAGAAATATGTTGAATAGCAGGTAACAGTCTATGATTGGAAAATGAATGTCTGTTATAAATAGTAGGCTTATCATAAAATTGAATGCAAATCATACCATCCGGATTCTGAGTGATATGCGAAAATTCACTATTTGACACAGCGTCAGTGATCTGACTTGGGGATATAACCGAATTTAAAGTCCAAATAGTCGGAAAATTAATTTCTTCCCACTTAATAGGTCTCCTTGTGGTGACCTTAGACTTAGTAAAATTGGTTTCCACTAGTATAGTCTGATCCAATGTATCGTATAATTTACATCTCGAATTTAGCGTGGACAACAATTTGAAATCAATTCTGTAAGATAAACATATAAGTTTAGAACCAGGTGCATAATTATAACCATGCGTCTTCACATTTAGTGTCAATGCATCAAGTATATTAACATCAGAAAGAGATAATTGCAGATTGGGTTGAGTATTGAAATATACTGGAGTATATGCCACAGTAGAGTCAATTGAACCCATCAGAGACTGTCTGAAATTCAAGTTTCTAGCATCTCGAAGAGCTGCCAAAAATATCTCTAGTAACCCTATAACGACCCAGCCGGTCGTTTTGCGTATTAGGATCATGTTTCCCTGAATGAAACCTTCCTTAGCGGCTATTCGTGCTTTATAACTTGCGGGGGCGGGTGGTTTGGGATTTGGGAATGATTTGGATGGTTTAGGGGCACTTGGTTCCTTAAGGTTGGCCTACTTGGCCAAGTTTGACTTCGGTCAACATTTCGAGCAAACGACCTCGGAATCGAGTTCTGACAGCTCTAGTAGCTCCGTATGATGATTTTGGACTTGGGCGTACGTTCGGCTCAGGTTTCTGATAACCCGGGAGCATTTCGGCGCCCGAAATGGAAATTAGGATTTCCTTATATTTGAAATTTGGTTTGGGACGTGATTTTGTGCTATCGAGGTCTGAGCGGAATTTCGGGACCGTTCTGTAAAATTTGAAGTCATTCCGAGTAGTATAGGCTCGTTTGGTGCGATGAGGTGAATTCTAGAATTTCTTAAGTTCTTAATTTGATTCAAGGGGTTTTGGAGGGTGATTTTGAGTTTTAGTGATGTTATGAGTGATCTGTGGGATCAAGCAAGTCCGTATAATAATTTGGGACTTGTTGGTATATTTTGGCGGGGGCTCGGGTGGACCCAGGTGCCTCCCGAACCCCGCACGAGGCCAAAAACTAGCAAAAATCACTACTGGTGCACAACAGCTGGTGTGATCGCTGGTGCGGACTTGTGCCCGCTGGTGCGGACTTCCCCTTCGCAGGTGCGACCCCCATCGCATGCGCGACCAATCTTCCGCAGGACCAGGACCGCTGGTGCGGCTGCCGACTCCGCAGGTGCGAGCCCAGGGTCCCAGGCCCTTTTCCGTAGGGCGACCATTTTCTCGCGGGTGCGAGACCGCACCTGCGGTCCCAAAGTCGCATGTGCCAGAACCCTGTAGGCAGCCTCATTCAAATGCCCAAAATTACGAGATTTCTTCATTTCTCAACCTTTTTCACCTCCATTTGAGAGTGCTACGAGCTTCAAGAACCTGCCCTTGACCCAAGTCAGTAGAGGTAAGTAAATTCTTTTCATTTATCTAGTTTCATGCATGAATTAACAAGGAAATCAACTACTAATTCTTGGAAAAACCTAGGTTTTGGGTTGTAAATGGGATTTTTTGGAAAATTAGTGAATTACCCATTTTGAGCCATGGAATTCTTAAATAAATTAGATAATTTCGCTCCTTAGGCTTCGGGTAATCTATTCCTCCAAGAATTTTTGAAATCCGAACGCGTGGGCCCGGGATCGAAATTTCAAGAATCGTCAAGAATGTTAATTTTTTTTAGCAATTCTTGCTAATTCTTCTTCTTGAACCTTAAATTAATTCAATTACATTATGTTTGGCTAGTTGTGAGCCGTCAAGAGTAGTTTCGGAGTTTCGGGCGCATCTTTTGATCCGGTCCTTAGTCCGAGGAGTGCTTTTATTGAGGTGAGTCTCCTTTCTAACCTCGTAAGAGTGAAATTGTCCCTCTAGGTAACCTTGATTGCTATGTGATCTTGTTGAGGGCTACGTACGTACCAAGTGACGAGAGTCCGTGCGTAGTGGCTATTACTGCTTCGTCCGGGTAGTTAGTACACAGTATGTTCATTGTCTTTTCCTGTTGTAGCCTAAATATGACTTGTATTCTTGTGCGATTGGTATTGTTCTCTTTGAACATTGTGATACTTGGTTTGATTTAAGTATGATAAGGATAATCACAGGATGGGATCGGGTCGTACGCCACGGTAGAGTGATGATTGACTATATTTGTGGGATCAGGTCGTACGCCACGACAGAGTGATGATCGATTATATTGTGGGAACGGGCCGTATGCCACGACAGAGTGATGAGAGAGTATATATTATGGGAGTGGGCCGTACGCCATGGCGAGAATAAGGATTTCAGGATGGGATCGAGCCGTACGCCACGGCGAGGATTACAGGATGGGATCGGGCCGTACGCCACGGCGAGGATTACAGGATGGGATCGGGCCGTACGCCACGGTGGTTACCAATCCATGGGATGGATTTTTGGATTGTAATTTGATGTCTAATATCGATGTACTTGGTTATTTGTCTTACATGCCTACTGTTTTCCTTACATCTTGCTTACTTTATTACTGTTGGACCTTAGTGAGTATCGAGTCGATCTCTCGTCACTACTTCTTCGAGATTAGGCGGGATACTCACTGGGTACATATTTATGTATGTACTCATGCTGCACTTTCTTTTCTTCTGTACTGGACTATACAGGTCCGGAGGTTGGTACATCTGATCCTCAGTTCGGTGCTAGATATTGATCGGGGTTGGTTATACTTCACGGTGAGCTGCTCTTCCTGGCGATTCCTGTCAGCATTTTGGAGTTTCCTTTTGTTATTTTCCCCGTCTATTTCATTCAGAGTATGGGATTGTATATATTTATGTATTCTGGTGTATTCGGATAGTTGCTCGCGACACTCATGACACTAGTTCCTGGCACACACGTGCGTACATTTGGGCTTTTGGGCTGCATTTTCATACATATGCTTATCTTTTGACTCACGTATCAGATGTCTTATTTTTACGTCACCGGCTCATATCATGTAAATAAATGCCTAAACCTGGTAAAAGTTGGATTAACTAATCGCATGGGGAGGGTAACACTTAGTAGAATTTATGTTGGCTTGCCTAACCCTGTTGTTGGGCGCCATCATGACCCGTGTGGGAAATTGGGTCGTGACCCTTTAAGGGTTAATGGTTTAAAAGCAATTTGAACCATACCAATATGTAGATAATTATAATGATTTTTATGCAGACTAACATCATGTTTATTTAATAAACGAATAGTCTGTTCTGACGAACTTAAGGTTAAAGATTGCTTAGGTGTCTTTATCAATTGTTTTGAAGATAGTTTATCAGACCAACCATAATCATAAATTATTTTAATAGAGACTTTGGGAATTGTCCATTTGCTTAACAAATCAAGGTTTTGAGGTATATCAACCTCTTCAAGTCTAGTACTTTTAGTACTTGTTTCTACCAGATCCATTCCAAAAACCTCATATCTTTGTTAAACACCTCAGATCTATAACATATTTACCATGAAGGTTCCTAGGCTCTGATACCATTCTACAGGATCAAGGCTGGCGGTAGTCCGCTCGGCCAGTAACCATAAAAAATAGATCAAGGCTGGCGGTAATCCGCTCGGCCAATAACCGAAATGTAAAAGAATTTTTATAGAGCTTAATGACTGTATGGAAGGATCTATCCTTTTACCCAAACAAGAGGTCTGTCTGGATCTAATACATACTCTTATTGAGCCCATGTGTCTAGCGATTCTAACCGTGAGAGAGGACGCCCTTTTAACACCTTCAACGGGCTTTTTGTGTCACGACTTGCTAGATGGAACCACTAAGGCAAAGCCAATAAGAGTAGTACTAGATTCGACTGTACCACCATCTTGGAACCAAGCCAATAAACTATATTAAAATTCCTTTCTGTTTTGATAGAGTCTAGATCTTTCATGGTTAATATGTAAAAGAAATTAGATATTCAACATATATATGAATCTTTTAGCCGGACATTGTCACGGCTGGGGAGACAACGAAGTAATAATAAACTATCAAATAAAGAAATAAATAAATTTAATACCTTGTAAAACCGGGATGCAAGGCCTGATTGTTATAATCTGGAAACTTTCTTTTCTTCAAACTAGAGAAGAGAAATTTACAAGAGAGAGAGTGAGAATGGCTGATGCCTTCTCTCAAAAAAAATGGTCCTATATATAAAAAATAAAAAAAAAATAAAGAATCTATATATAGTAATATGGTCCCTATTGCAAAAGAATTATAACATTGTACATGTTTTTCTCTATTTCTCCGTGTTTTTTCTCCTTGTTTTCATCATTTCAAATTTCATACTTTTTTGCTTCGTATCTGTGGAATTTTATGTCAATATTGTATTTTTACGAGCATGTATTTTTATTTTATACATTATTTAATATGTACAAGTAAAACGCCTTCAATTTTGTTAATATTTCGAACCAATNTTGTTAATATTCGAACCAACATACATTTGAAGATGGGATGAAAGAAATTTGTACACAAGATAATACGTAGTAACGATAAATAATATTATAATAACACACGATTGAATCAATTTCTTTGATTATATTTTTCGAAGATTTCAGTTGGATATAATTTCTTATTAGCTAAATAAGATTAAAATTTACTATAATTTTTAAGAAATTAGAGTTTTTCCTTAGTTTTTTTAAGTAGTCTAAAAATATTTTAATACTATTTATATTATCTTAAGATAGTATATATATATATATATATATATATATAGGGATACACGCGCAATACGTGTAACCAAACACTAGTAGCAAAAAATTTGTAGGTAATTACGTTGCAGCTCCCTATTATTTTTAATAACTAAAGCTCAAAAACTTAAAAATCAATAGAAACACATATAGGTTAGGGCTCGAATCCTGAACCTACACAAGTTATTGAAACACCTAACTTAATGAAGCTAATCGCACAGATCGATGAAGGGATGTTACGTTATATTATCTATAAGTCAATTCTTTTTTTTTTTTTGTATATTATTTATATTTGTATCTAATCAAATTTTCCGCGAAACATTGTCACATATTATCTTTCAAGTTATTTTACCTGAAAAACTTACTTAAATTTCAAAAATAATTTTATTAGTTTATAGCCACCAGGAAAATTGTATAAACAATTTCCTAAATCGTTTGCGATAAGAATCGTTTGCGATACGAAACGAAAAGTACACCCATCTCCATCGTCACCCCACGTGTAATTTGTCCAAAACAAGCGGGAAGGAATCACCGGCTATGACGGTTACTCGTCCATTCATTTTCTTAATGCATTAAGGATTTGTATGACAATATTACCCCTGAATATCTCCATCACCCGACATGATTGTATTTGGAATCCGACAAGGATAGGAATACGTGGCTGTAAAGCACATTTATACATCTCCTTCCTAGCCGGCCGTAAAAAAAAAAAGAAAAAGAAAGAGGAACACAAGATTTAAGCAAAAAAAGAAACGAAAAAAATAATTCGGGTACCAAAAAAGGAAACAAACAGGAGTCTGATTTGATTTGAATTTTGGAATCTCCGGCGATGGGACGGGCAGAGATGGTGGTAGGCCCGTCGGCGGCGGCGGTGGCGTACCACCTGAAGAATGAGGCAATTAGTTGGTGGGAAGAGGTGAACAGATCTCGAGCTTGGCAAGACCGTATATTCCACGTCCTCGCTATCCTCTACGGCATTGTCTCCGCCGTTGCTCTTGTATTTCTCTCTTTCCTTCTCTGCTTTTTGAAATTCTGAATTTTGTGAATGTAATTTTACCTGAATTGGATGTTATTTGGTAAGTAAGCTGGCGCACACGCATACTCACATATTATGGCAATTTGCAGATGTATGAAAAATCTGATAATTGTTTCGTGTTTGCTTGTCTATTTATAGGTGGTAATTTACTAGACCTCTTTATTGTGAGTTTTGAATTGAATCTCCTGTGCATCATGTAACTTCAGAAATGAATCTGAATGTCAAGGGAATGAAATTACACGAGAGCTCTATGAAACTTTCAAATTTGAGGCATATTTGACTTGTGTTTGGCGGTACTTGCAACGAATATGGAAACTTGATAGTTATTAAAACAATATTTGAAACTGAAAAGGAAAGTTAGGTAAAACGTTTAATAAAGGATTACATGGCTTTTCTCCCTGAAAGTTTTTGATTGTTTTTAGTTTTTTTTTTTTTGGGTGGGTGGGTTGGAGTTCACGCTGGTCATTTAATCATGGCAAATTATGAGGAGGTCAGGTGAACCGGGAAAATTTGCACTTATAATATGTATGTATATTAATTTCTCACTAATTTGTTTACGTGTGTGAAAAAGAGGGACATATTTGTAGTTTGATATTTGAAGCTTCACCAAGTTGGTTTTTTCTGTGTCTCATTGATTGATTTTGGTATGCTTGTTTCAAGTTTAAGGTCATATGTGTGTCTGCGCACATCAAATAAATTATATTGTTAATCAGTTGTTGTTCTCAGCAACTGTTCTCGCTGGCGCTAATACTTAAGTTTATCTGCTGCTGTGGAATTTTTTTCTGACATTCCAACTTGGCAATTTCAGGTTCAATTAATTCGCATTCAAATGAGAGTTCCTGAATATGGTTGGACCACTCAAAAAGTCTTCCACTTTCTCAATTTCTTGGTGAATGGGGGTCGGTATCTTTCCTTTTTCTAATTTTTTCCCCCTAAAGATCCTAATGGGGAATTTCATTACACATGTTTTTCAAATGATTAGTCCTATACGCTACTCTATGTTATTTAATTGCCTCTTCATATTCTTTTGCAGTTCGCTCGCTAGTTTTTGCATTTCGGCGGGATGTTCAGAAATTGCACCCCGAGGTTAGGCACCACAACTATCTTGATGTCCGGTTGATGTCTTTGTCTGTACACTCCTTTCAGTTCTTAACGTTGTATGCTACATTTTTGGCAGATTGTCCAACATATTTTGCTTGATATGCCAAGTCTAGCATTCTTCACAACTTATGCCCTGCTAGTATTATTCTGGGCTGAGATATACTACCAGGTACTTGTGGTCTCTGTCTCAATCTGTGCAGATTATTCTCTTGTCGAGGTTTATATATCTCTCCTTCCTGTGACAGGCACGTGCCGTATCCACGGATGGGCTTAGACCTAGTTTCTTCACAATCAATGGAGTGGTTTATGCTATCCAGGTAAATATGTGATAGTTATGCAATTATTTTTTTGTTGAATAAACAGTATTACTTTCTTGTAAGAGCCTCAACTTATTTGGTGCTATCTAGAAATAAACTCCGGTCTGGGTGTTTTGACATTACTATATTTATATAAAAAAATGAAAATCAGGTTTCATACTATCACTGATTTTCTTAATTTACAGATCTTTTCATTCTTTGCCTTTGTGTATTCTTTTTATTGACTTAATTTTATCCAATATTTCTTTGTCATTCCTTGATTTTATAATATATTGTTTAAAGTTGGTCTACATAGTGTGTAAATACTATTTTCCAGCTCAAAAAGAGAAATGAATAGATGGGCACTGCCCCGGGGAGGGGGGTTGTGTGATGAAGGAAGAAGAAGAGAGAATGCATCTGGACACGTGTTCTGCAATTCGCTAACGGACCATCATTCGTTTATCTGCATCAGTTTTGTTGCAGAAGCTGCTTCGAAAGAGGCAAATTAATACGAAGCAGAGGTTGGGATGGCATCAAGCAATAAAATTTAGCTGTATGTGTAAGGGAAAGGGCAGCACTGTGGCTGTTAAAGATCATAAAATGATAAATGAGCCTTGAGTCTTCTTGATAATACGTATGGGGCTTCAGCTTGGCTCGAAGCCTTTACCTAAGCCAGCATAAACTTAGTGGTATGTTCTTGGAAAGGAGCAGCACCATGGCTGTTAAAGATCATAAAATTGGATTAGATGAGCCTTTGAGTCTTCTTAATCATTATACAAACAAGCTTCAGGCTGGCTTTAGGCCTTTACCTAAGCCAGCATAAACTTAGTGGTACGTGTTTGGGAAGGAGAAGCGTCGTGGCTGTTGCAGATCATAGAATGGTAAATGAGCCTTGAGTTTACTTAATCATACAAACAGGCTACAGTTGGGCTCGAAGCTTCTATAAGCCAGCATAAACTTAGAGGCAAGTGGTTGGGAAAGAGCAGCACTTCAAGAAACATCTTGTAAATGAGCCTTGAATCGTATCAATTATACAACTGGATACAGTCTTTAAGATCTTATGGCAAATGGGCCTTAAATCTTCTCAGTTATTCAACGAGGCTTCAGCTTGGCGCGATACCTCTTCTTAACCCAGCATGAGTTCAAAATCTAGTCATGTCGTTCATGGGGTAGTTCACATATTTCCCTTGCCATCCCGTCCACCTCCCAAACAAAAAGGGCATCAGTAATTATTAAATATTTCCCTTCCAAGGGGTCTGCAGCACTTTCTGGTTGCTGGATTATCAACATTACAACCTTTATAATGGTAAAAGAAAAAAAGAAATTAAAACTGACACCGTGTCATGTATATCACAAAATTTTGAGACCACTCATATCTTAGGTTATATCAAATGAAGTCATTGATGGGAACGCATGTTTGCTGTTTGAAGATACTTTATCATGACTGCATTTCTTGGTGAGACGCTCACTATCACAGTTAGGCATACAAAGGCTTATGTTTTCTCGTGGAACTGTTACATGAAACATGTGAAACAAGGATTTATTCTTTTAAATTGCTATACTTTTTTGGTGGATATTCATTGCTGATTATTTCTTTCTTTCTAATATCTTGCAGATTATATTGTGGCTGATAATATGGTGGAAACCTATTCGAGTACTCGTGATCTTATCCAAGATGTTTTTTGCAGGTTCTTGTTTTAAGTTTAACTTATTTTCAGTGCTTTTGATTGTATGGATCTGTTGCAAAGTACTAACACAATGTACCGGCAGGTGTATCCCTATTTGCAGCATTAGGTTTTCTCCTTTATGGTGGAAGGTAAAATCTAATTTCTATAATAAGTCACTCTGTGATTGAAATTACCAAATGTGCATTTGTTGAACCTCATGCAAAATGGGTATAAACCAAGCTCACAAGCATATGGCTTAGCACTTGTTTCTATCGTTCATATAAAGGATGCTTTATCTTCTGATTAGTGGCTATTCTTAACTCTTCCGCTTTAAAAGCTAGAGTTGTTTATGTTGTCAATTGTTATTTGCTTGATTGAAAGCCAAAATCTTCTGGATTGAAGGGCGATCTGCTTACTAGCCTATACAACCACAGATTTAAACAGATGAATCTGTGGAGCCCTAAGCTTCACATTTTTCTGAACTTATGTATTTTTGTATAAGCTGGCATGTATTTTATGCTCTTTCAGTTACTTTTGGTGATCCGTGTTGACATGGGACAATTTCAACAGAGTTGTGGGATCTATACTGCATTTAGCTGATGCAAGGAGTGCACATTGACAAAGAGGATAAAGGTAATGAGGATGAAGGAGGATGGAAAAGAGGGGAAGG